>JAWQEG010003189.1:0-77845 GCA_033782935.1 Petrolisthes cinctipes
TGAAGAGAGAAGAGGAAGGATGGTGAAGAGAGGAGAGGAAGGAGGGTGAAGAGAGGAGAGGAAGGAGAGTGAAGAGAGGAGAGGAAGGAGGGTGAAGAGAGGAGAGGAAGGAAGGTAAAGAGAGGAGAGGAAGGAGGATGAAGAGAGGAGAGGAATAAGGCAAGCGGAAGGGAAGTAAGAGTGACCAAGAGAATCTGTTTTAGAATATATAATCTTTTCGATAAAAAAAACTCGTTCAAAACTCAACACGCCAAATCCCTCCCTGGAAATATCTCTCTCTCTCTCTCTCTCTCTCTCTCTCTCTCTCTCTCTCTCTCTCTCTCTCTCTCTCTCTCTCTCAGTTGTTATATTTCCTCGAAGTGAGAATACCAGAGGTTCCAGAAACTTGTAAAGCCACGTCGTTGTTGTCGTCGTCGTCGTTGTTGTTGTTGTTGTCGTGGTTGTTGTCGTTGTTGTTGTTGTTCCCAGGAGTGAGTACGATGCAACACCCTTTCTCGGGACACTATAATAATCATCATGCAGTGTTGTTGTTGTTGTTGGCTACTGGGTCCTCCTGGTTCCTCCACCACACTGTACCAGGAAACAGACAACATCACCTTATTATGAGTTGTAGGAAGAGATCATATCGTGTTTTGTTGCTTGTATAGGTTTGGAGGAATCAACAACAGCAGTAGCCTCATGCAGTGTTGCCACCTTAATTAATTGGGATCGTACAGTGATTTTTAGAAGTCTGTAATACGGTAACTGATTTCTCCAAACTATTCCAAGCAACAAGATACCATTTTTTTTTTTATTCCTATGGTTCTGTTTCCTGGCATACTTTGGAGGAATTAAGTATGTACCAAAAGTGTATTATCCCCTTAATACACGACGGTTATGACCTTTGGGTATGGTTATGGGCGTTATGATGGTTATGAATGTAGTGGAGGTTATGTACAGTCGGTGGCGGAAGTTGTATCACCTCACTCACTCACCACTTCTTGAACGATAATAATATAAAAGAATAATTATGGAACAACAACAACAAGTAACAATTATACAACATTACAACGAGGTATCCAGAAAGATGGGAGGGAAGGGGGGGGGATTGATAGACTTAGGAGTGATATTATTACTTACATGGTTCTTCATTTTAGGATAATTATGGAACAAACACATTTACCATACAACAAAATTACAATATCCAAAGTGGCAGATTATTACTTTTTACTAATTATTACTTATTATTACTTATCTGGTTCTTCATATTACAAGTGCATAAAGTTTACATTTCCATACTGTACTTCATGACTTGGCAGATGTGACGACAGGACTTTTGCAGCCGACTGTACGGCCCGTTATTATTATAGCGACTAATTTGAATGTGTGGTGGTGGTGGCTGTTGACCGTTATGGACGTTACGGCGGTTATGAACGTTGCTGTAACGGTTTTTTGACGACTTAACGGTTATGCAAGTTTGTGACGGGAATGAAAGCTGTGAGGGAAATGAATGTCGTGAATGAATTTAACGTTTTGAATGAAGTCAACGTTGTGAGTGAAGTAAACGTTGTGAGGGAAACGTTATGTGACGGAAATTAATGTTGTACGTTGTGAATGAAGTAACTATCGTGACTGGAATTGAATCTACGTCGTGAATGAAGTAAATGTTGTGACGGGAATTGAATGTTGTGGTGACGAGGTATGGACGTTCACCAATTACTGTCTTGTCAAGGGAAATGATCCTCGCTGACTGAATACTCCCTCACATCGCATCGATTCCTGATATCGAGGCCTTGGTCGTGATTAAATGGGACCCCGTGATGTAATAAAAAAATTGGAGGTTAGTGAGTCCTTCAAAGATTGCCACGAAACACCACCTATATGGATGGAGCTTGTTTCGTGGCATAGTCAGGAGGAATCTGCAGAAGCCACCAAGTCTCATACACGATCACAGGGTCCTTAAAGGGGAGATTCTCTTGTGGGTGAAGTGAAAGGTCTGTGATTTCTCCAAACTATGCCACGAAAGAACAGAGATCCCCAATTGGTTGTATACGTTTGAGGTGATATGTTTCCTGGTTTTAGGGAGAGAAAGGAAAATGATGCAAGGAAGATGCAACAAAGGGGATAATAAGAGGGAAGAAAGATGCAGTAAAAAAGATAATGAGGGGGAAGGAAGAAAGGAAGATGTAATAAAGGAGATAATGAGATTGAAGAAGGAGAGGAAGGAGGAACAGTAAGAGCAAATGATAACAAGGCGAAGATTATCTTATTGTTGAATTAGTGAGTCTCTCTTTATGACTCTTTACACCTCTCACAAAGAACACCGTATAACTACACCTCACACCTCTCACAGCATGTCACCACCACCAACACACCTCACCTCACCTCTCACAGGATGTCACCGCCTCACACTACACCTCTCACAGGATATCACCACCGTCACACTTCACCTCTCACAGGATATCACCCCCTCACGCTACACCTCTCACAGGATATCACCACCTCACACTACACCTCTCACAAAGAACACCACCACACACCTCGCCTCTCACAAAGAACACCACCACACACCTCACCTCTCACCTCTCACAAAGAACACCACACACACCACCACACCTCACCTCTCACAAAGAACACCACCACCACACACCTCATCTCTCACAAAGAACACCACACACCTCACCTCACCTCACCTCTCAAAGAATAATAACAACACCATCACGCCTCACCCCTCAGTCACAGGATATCACTATCACACACCTCACCATTCCATCAGGGTGTGGTATTTGTTCAGCAGACGACACACACACACACACACAGATGGTACTGCTGTGCGCGACCCAGCCTGACCTAGTTCCTACCAAATCGAGTGCAAGGTCAAACCCGTCTACCTACGCACACACACACACACACACACACACACACACGAGCCTATATCGATTCCCTAACCTTGTACAATTTAGGCCTAACAACATGAATGGGTGGCCGTGGTGGGGAAAAATTAATCAGACGTGTTTGTTTGTTTGTGTTGCTGCTTCTGCTGTAAGGAGGTCATAAAAGGGACTTCATTTTTGTGTGTTTACATATCCGTGTTTAACAAGTCTTGGAATCGGTACTGGTGCGTGATGTGTGAGTCTCCTGATTACATACACAGGCTCCTTCTTTGAATTCGCTAAGGATGTAGAGAGAGAGAGAGAGAGAGAGAGAGAGAGAGAGAGAGAGAGAGAGAGGGGGGGGGGAAGGGGTAGCGGTGGAGAACGAGTATTGATCTGAAGACCGTCCGTGAGCTGTTCCCTTCCTCTCTCTCTCTCTCTCTCTCTCTCTCTCTCCGTATCCTCATGCACTCTCTCCCTCCCTCCCTCCCTCCCCCCGGATCTGGACCTCATTCACTCTCTCCCTCCCTCCCCCCCTGATCATCATTCACTCTCTCCCTCTCTCCCTCCCTCCCCTCGTATCCTCATTCACTCCATTTTCCACACCACTTTTTCTCGTCCCTATTTTCTCCTGCTGATGGCTGTGGTGGTGGTGGTGGTGATGGCAAGGGAAGTGGGTGTCGCAGCTAGAGCCTCACCATCGTCTTGTGTCTCCTCTAGATGATTACTTTGTGTTACCAAGTCGAATCCATGTTGACAATCCTCTTATTATTATTATTATTATTATTATTATTTTTATTATTATTCTCTCGTACAGTGGACATGAATAATTATATCTCTAAGTGGTTATTGAGTACACTTTTGGTACATTGGAGTGCCTTGATTCCTCCAAAGCATGCCTATAAATAAAATCAGATTAACGAAAATATTGGTGGTCTGTTGCTTGGAATAGTTTGGAGGAATCAGTTGCTCCAGATTTACCAACATTGTACAGTCGGCACCATAAATTCGCGTCCATCTCATATACTTAATTAATAATGCTAAATATGACCAGATAGTTGCATTCTGAACCAGTTTCTATCCTAACAACAACATGTGTAAATATTTATCATAATATGTGAACTATATCTGTCATCTCTGCATTCAAATTGTGTTAAAACATCAATATTGCTCATACATACATACATACATACATATATACGTAGGTGGAAATGAAGCGAACTTATGCTGCCGACTGTACATTACTTCCATACATACATACATACATACGTACATACGTAGGTGGAAATGAAGCGAACTTATGCTGTCGACTGTACATTACTTCCTCCACCCCCCCCCCCTGCCTTCCTTCCTTAACCATTCACTCGTCGTATTGATCGTCTTTCGTCATGAAGGTTGTTTGTCGTCGTATATATATATTTTTCGTTCTATTTTCAAGCTGATTGGTCTCTTTATTTTTATTTCCTTTTCAATCGTCGCTCTCATTCTTTCACCCAATGGCCTATATAAGGATTTTTTTTTTTCTCATCCTGCAGGCCTCTACTCCTCCCTTCATTTCCTTCATTTTCTCCTCCCCCCCCCTTTTTTCCATTCCTTTGCCCCTCCCTCTATTTCTCACTTCCTTCTTTTCCTTTTTCCATTTCTTTGCCCCTCCCTTTATTCCTCACTTCCTTCTTTTCCTTCATTTTCTTCTTCACCTTTTTCCACTCCTTTGCCCCTCCCTCTGTTTCTCACTTCCTTCTTTTCCTTTAATTTCTCCTTTTCCTTTTTCCATTCCTTTGCCCCTCCCTCTGTTTCTCACTTCCTTCTTTTCCTTTAATTTCTCCTTTTCCTTTTTCCATTCCTTTGCCCCTCCCTCTATTCCTCACTTCCTTCTTTTCCTTCATTTTCTTCTTCACCTTTATCCATTCCTTTCCCCTCTCTCCCTTCATTCTTTTCCTTCATTTTCTCCTCCCCCTTTTCCATTTCTTTGCCCTTCCTCCCTTCATTCTTTTCCTTCATTTTCTCTTAATTAACCCGTTTTTTCCATTTTATTTTTTTCCTTTACCCCTGCCTCCTTCACTATTTTCCTTTTCCCCAATATTTATATAGCGGTTACTGCTCTCCTTCCTCATTTCTTTTTTCCTTCCTCCTTTCTTTTTTCCTTCCTATTCATTATCTCTTACCGTTCTTTCTATCTCCTTCCTTCCTTTCCTTCGTTTCTTTCTTTCTTTCATTCCGTTTTCTTCGTCCTTCAATCAGTTTTTCCTTCCTTCATTCATTTCTTTCATTTTCTTCCTTCCTTCCTTCCTTCATTTCTTTCTTTTTCTTCCTTCCTTCCTTCATTTCTTTCTTTTTCTTCCTTCCTTCCTTCCTTCATTTCTTTCTTTTTCTTCATTCCTTCCTTCCTTCATTTCTTTCTTTTTCTTCATTCCTTTCTTCCTTCCTTCATTTCTTTCTTTTTCTTCCTTCCTTCCTTCCTTCATTTCTTTCCTTTTTCTTCCTTCCTTCCTTCCTTCATTTCTTTCTTTTTCTTCATTCCTTCCTTCCTTCATTTTTTTCCTTCCTTCCTTCAATCCGTCTATCCTTCTCAAGTCTAACATTGATTGGGAAAATGACTGATGTCTTTTATATAACTGTGACATAAAGGGGGGTGAATTGGAGTCCACGTAGCCATCCAAACAAACCACACAACAAAACAAAACAAGTCATCTACCCATAATTATACTTCGGTACTTTTACTTGTCTGCTGTTTCCTGGCACGGTTTGGAGGAATCAGTAGCCTCCTCATTAGTTCGACCACACTAGAGTATGTTGTATCCCTTTAAGTAAAACCACAAGTGAGGAAGAATAATGAGGACAAAGGTCTTGATAAAATAATAATGTCTCTCCTTCTTTGCAGACAAGTGATTCCAACTTTGCCAGTCAGAAGGATGTGTTCACTGACATTGGAGAAGAGATGCTGGAACATGCATATGAAGGTACGAAGAGATTGGACACTCAGATTTGTCCAGGATTTTCTCGTACATATTTGTCTTTCTCATAATTATATAGTGCGGTAATGAATTTTTGTGCCCTGTTTTAGGTTGTATACATGTAGATACACACACACACAGACACACTTCATTTATTTTTGTGTGTGTATATTATCCCTTCCTCACAGACACACCTTTCATTTAGTTTTGTGTGTCTATCCCTTCCTCACTCTGTCTGCCTGTCATCTGCAGGGTACAACGTGTGCATCTTTGCATACGGGCAGACTGGGGCGGGCAAGTCATTCACCATGATGGGTAAGCAGGAGGATAGACAGGAGGGCATCATTCCACTCATCTGCAAGGACATGTTCAATAAAATTTCCACCACCACTGATGACGAGCTGCAGTACTCTGTTGAAGTGAGTAATAAATAACAGGCTTCCCCGAACTTAGTTTGACTCGTAAGGCATATTTTGTTGACTTGTTTATGTAACCTGTATTAAGAGGTTTTATCAGGTTGTTCAGCTGGAAATATGATCTATGGTATATTTTTGATATACAGTAATTATACTGTACAGTAATTGATATATATGCTAACTAGAATTCTTACAGCATACAAAATGTGCGAGCCACTGTACCCAACAATTCTAGATTTGATTGAAAGGCATACCTATATCCATGCTTCTCATGTTATCACCAGCCAGGAGAGAAAATGCCCAATTATCTTGCTATTTTTTGTAACAAATGTGTTGTGTCCATCATGTCAGGTGAGTTACATGGAGATCTACTGTGAGCGAGTACGTGATTTACTCAACCCCAAGAACAAGGGCAACCTGCGAGTGCGAGAACATCCTCTACTGGGACCCTACGTGGAGGACCTGGCTAAGTTGGCAGTCACTACTTATGAAGACATCCAGAACTTGATTGATGAAGGCAATAAAGCCAGGTGAGGAATTATTATTAACACATAAGTGCTGCACACAAGAATATATTATACAGTTGACATTATTCTGGATCACAGAAATACAGTATTTTGTGTCCAACTTATCTGGGATTATTATTGTACCTTACTGTTCATATTTCCGTGCTTGTTAACAGGACCGTGGCAGCCACCAACATGAATGAGACATCCTCCAGGTCACATGCAGTGTTCACCATCGTCCTCACACAACGCCGCAATGACACCACCACCAAACTATCAACTGAGCGCTGTTCAAAGGTCAGTAATCTGGCATCCTTGTATGATATTTAGGAGAGCAAGAATGAATGAAATCTGAGCCATCCACATGCATATTGAAGAATGAATTTTGAGTTCTGTCATCTATGCCAACCATCATACTTCTTTTATGAAACTAGTAACTCCTGTATTATTATGTGTTTCACTTTTCTCATACCACCGCTACACCAATTCATAATAGAATAAGGGTTGTGTTTCTCATCATTTTTAGCTTTCATAACTGTGACTTATGCTTCCCTCAACTCCACAGATCTCCCTGGTTGATCTGGCCGGGAGTGAGCGCGCTGACTCCACAGGGGCTAAGGGCACTCGACTCAAGGAGGGAGCCAACATCAACAAGTCTCTCACTACCCTCGGCAAGGTCATCTCTGGTCTGGCTGAAGTGGTTAGTTGATAAGAGCTTCTTTTATAATATTTCTTGATCCACTTCTCTTTTCATGTTACTTGTTTGCTTGAGTTATGCTCAGGTTTTATAATATGCTCTTGTTATTCATGTGGCAATTTCATCAACTTTCATTAACTTTTACAGAAAGATTATATCTGTGTACTCTCAAACGTTTAATGCATGGAGAGGAAACTGTGTAAATGTAGACAATTTAGATATATGAAGTACTAGTAGTAGTAATGTAATTGTAGTAACAATTGAAACAATGGTAGTACAGGTAGTAGTATTAGCAGTAGTAGTACAGTAATCAAAAGGATATCCAACATTTATAACTCTTAATCCTTCCAGGCCTCCAAACCCAACAAAAAACGCAAGACTGAGTTCATCCCTTACCGAGACTCCGTATTGACATGGCTGCTGCGTGAGAACCTCGGTGGCAACAGCAAGACGGCCATGATCGCAGCTATATCTCCCGCTGACATCAACTATGACGAAACTCTCTCCACCCTCAGGTAATGCTTTGGGAACCTGCTTAATAGAAACACTGTATGAGGAGGAACCATTATTCACTCAATTTGCTTCTAGTGTACTCCTTCAGTCAGTAAAAGCTCCACCTTATATATTATGATGTTTACAGTAGTTTATACAATATTTTGATGTACAGTATTCTTCTTTGGTGTTGGGAGAATGTCCTTGATTGTCGAAAGTTTGTTCATGTCTTCTGTATTTTGGAGTAGAATGTCTGGCAGTTGTATGATAGATATTATACTGTATCAACAGGTATGCTGACCGCGCCAAACAGATCCGTTGCAACGCTGTGGTCAATGAAGACGCCAATGCTAAACTCATCCGTGAACTGAAGGAAGAGATTCAGCGCCTGCGTGAACTCTTGAAACAGGAGGGTATTGAGGTGCAAGAAGGTAAGAAGTCATGTATATATAATCAGCCTTAATCTCCATGGAAATGTAGAAGAGTCGAGGTGTATGTAGAATGATCAGGGACAGTCATGGTATATGGTTTCTCTATTGTCTTGGCTAAGAAGAGATGGAAGCTGAAGTATGCAGACAGAAGGATAGATAATTTTTCCAGTGATTCGTTCACCTCCTTCCTGACATTAACCTGTGGGACCAACTTGAGCACAAATATATATGATCCATATGATTCAATCTTGGCCTCAGCTTCCACATAGTCAGGGAGAGATAAAGAAACCGTAGATCATGACTTGACTACCGTACAGAGGTGGTCTACTGTAGATGGTTACTCAATTCCCAGTGGTTTGATATCAAAATTCTTCCTCTTGTTTCTTCTTCATGATACTTTTAGTGACTGCGGGGTTTGAAAAGCAAAACTTATAGCATATGAAGGCAAACATAATACTTTACTGCATTCCCTGCGTATAGAACTTGCATCTTCAACGAACTCTTGAAACCAATTGAGACTCACGTAGATATTTTTACTAGAGTACTGTAATGCTAGAGTGACGCTCTGCTATAGCCAGTGCACAAACCGGGTCAGCTCTCATATGATTGCTGACAGCCTTCATGTCAGCTGGAAAACTTACAAGTTACAAGTTTATTAGCTGAAAGAATTAATGTTGTGTCAGCTGAAGGAGTAAATTGACAGATTGGTAGCTGAAATAATTAATGTATCACCTGAAAGAGTTTCCTTTATTTCATCTGATAATGCCAACATTTTCACATCAGAAAATGTTATTAATATGTCAGCTCATGTGTAATGAATTTCTTTGTACCAACTGAAAGATACCAGTTTGTCAGCTGTGAGAGTTACTGTTATATCAAGTGAAGGTACTGTACTGTATTACCAATGTGTCAGCTGAGAATTATACCAACAACGGAACCGAGTCGGCTTTCATATGACTGCTACAAACCACTGTGTCAGCTGATAGTGTTACCAATGTGTCAGCTGGAAATGTTACCAATACTGGTGACCAAGGGGCTGACCTAACACGGGTGCCATTCTCTTCCCTTATTGCCACCTTACAGCCGGGCAGGATAAAAAAATCATCTGCCGGAATGACAACCGTCCGGCTGACTTGGGGCCATGTAAGTAAATACCTGCCCATCACCCAACCCCATGCTGTCGGCTGGCTATTCCCCTGCTCAAGCCATTTTGCTGTACTGTATCGTACAAATGCGCAGAAATGCCTCTGCTGTACAAATAAATATCTGGTAATCATGGCAGGTCTCAAGTCTGGTACTGTTGGATATAATGTTGTGATTAACATTGCTGTGAAGAGGAAAGATTAACAACAACTCACTGACTGTAACGGGAAACAAAACATGTAGTTGCAAGTATTAATGAATGAATGAATGTACCTTGGACTGTATAGAGTATTTGACACAACATCCCCTCAACACAATCCAAGGAAGTTTTATTCCAGAGAGCTTTTTCCATGTTTTGTTTATTGCTACTACATGAGTTGACTAATATCTCTTCTTACTACAACAGTGTGACGCAGAATGTTGTTTCCCGTTTGTACCACAGAATTTCCAGCTTCCAACTACATCACCACAGCGCTTAAAACCTTAGCAACTTTTGGCATTTGGGATACTGAGCAGTACTTGAGGTTGCTAAAGTCTTAAGGGTCATAGGGTGGTATTATTAAACTTCTTCTTCGAGGAAAAAGCGTTTCATCGCTAAATTCACATTGCAAAATAATAGGAACTGAGAGACGAAGAGAACTTTTCCTTGAAGAAGCAGTTTAATAATACAACCCATACTATTGTAGTTAAAGGTTGGAAATCCCACTATATGTTGCCAGGTTTGAGTCTTGGCAAGTTTACCAGGTATTCATTTTTGCTGTACTGTATATTTTTCTTTGGTCTGCCCCCTTTTTTAACGGGGTCGCCCCTGCATTGCTAATACATTGAGTGTTTTGCCCAAGGTGCACTATTTGGCCAGTCAGGTCTCAGCACTCCCACCACCACCACCATGGTCAATTTGCCTAAAAAGAAAAACAGAATTGGATAGCTACTTGAAGCTGATGTGCACTGTGCCTTTAATAGCATTGGATGGAAGTGTAGTGTGTGACTGTAAGATAACCAGTGCATGCATTACATTACACATCATTTACAAGAAAACATATACATTTGGTTATTCATTCAAAATCCTTGTGATATATAAACTTACAATGAAAATTTGTATTCCATGATAACGTTCCTGCTTGGGTGGTGCACTTTGCGGTCATTTTTGCCAGCTTTTGTGTAGTTCCTCCTCACAACATTTGCTCCGTACTTGGCTTGAGGTGCACCAGAAAGTTTGCCAACTCTCTGACTGAGAAAGCCTTAAACTCATATATTTTCGCTGACATGACGTAGGGAAGGTGTCTTGTCTCAAAGTGAACGCCTGGCACACTGCACGTTCTTGTGGCGGAACGATCTGCGGCCTCACTTCTTTCTTATTACTTTCATTGTTTTATTATGTTCTTTTTTCTTATTCACTTGCCTGGTTGAAGTACTGTACTTTTACTAAACTTGTAATGGCTGATTTCACAGGATATTTGTGAGGTCCCATTTGGAATTGGTGTGTCATCCTGCCAAGATAAAAATGGCTTTTGTGCAACTCATGTTCTAAGTATTATACTATATCTATATGCCACCTCCTAATAATCACAGAGCCTTAGAATAAGAGTGACACAAGAGAAATTTATGAGAATCCTGGTGGTTGATATGCCTCTCCTACTGAGAGCTTCATTTGAAGAGTTGTCTTCCAGATATGTTTAAGTGTTTTTTAATGTAATATATTGTAGGGGTTTCTTAGCTGGTCCAGATTGACTAAGCTGCAATGCACCACTACCACTGAAGAAATAAGGTGGCATAAAGGAATGTCAATGGATAGAAAAGAAAAAAAGGGACTTAGCACTGTACCAACCTGCGTTGGCGAGATAATATTAATTGCAGGTTTATCTTTTGACTAACAAATAAGCGACCATAATTCAGTAATATGTGGAATTTTGTAGCATTCATGATTATCTGGAAGGCAGCTCTTCATATTTAAAATTATTTGCTGACTCATTTAATTTTCTAGTTGGACTACTATTCTTATTAATTTGGATGCCAGAGAGCCATGTGCTTTTGTTTCTGGTGCTGCAGCCAAGCCTAGTTTTGGCCTTACTACTAAGATCAATTTTTGTATAGCTGTTGTAGTTTTATACTGTATATACAGTACAGTATATATAATCTCATGACAACCAAGTTATTACTTAAAGTTGTCTTGTATTAAGATGTTCTTGTTTCGTCAGATGTAAAGTAGTTTTTATATCATGTATTTTTAGATAAGCCCAATTAATTTTACTGGAATGTCAGTCCTTTCTTGTCCAGTATAAGAGTGGAAATCTCCATGAGGGTGGTTTACTACAGTACTATGAAATTCTTCATACATTGGATGAGAAAGAGTTGAGAGGCCATGTGCCTTCAACTTGTTATAAATCTTTTATTCTTCAAGTAAAGATCATGTAAATGAGCTTTTTAACCCCTATACTTGTGAGAACATTTCATGCATTTTTAGTAAAGATGTACGTACAGTATATTACTGTAACTTTGTATAAACAAAAAGAAATTGAGCTCAAAATCTGCACAAGAAATGTGAAGTGACCAAAAAACAAAAAAGTTTTAATTATGTCATTTGTCATGTTTTGTACAGCGGAGGTTTATCATTTATGTTAAACGCTTCTTTGATTACCAGTATATGTGTTAGCATATCTTATGTTTACATGAACTCTTGTTTGTCACTTTGTGTCACACAGTTTCTCAACTCTGCACCTCACACTATTAATCATTGTTTTCTCTCAGAATAATTAGCTTTTTTATACAATGTCAGGTAACTTTTTTAAAGTGACAGCATTGCTGTTTATATACTGGTATAATCCATAATGTTTAGACCACCTAGTCTGGATGAAGTGAAATAGACCCAAGGGATCTTTTCCATATTTTGGCTTACCATGAAATTTTTGTGTAATCAATACAATACAATACTGTAAGTCATTGTATAATATTGATCCATTGCAGTTAAGTCTACTTTACTTCATCCATATTGGATGGGTTGTAAGTTATGGACTGTGACTGGATTGTTAATTTTTTGTGTGCTTTCTCTGGAGGTGATGGAAACAGGTATACATTATATAAAAGCCATGTACTCACATAAATATACTGGTAAGGATATATATTTGTCATTAATTAATTAATTTATTAATTTGATGTATTTATTTACCACATCATTTATATACCTATTATTTATTCTTGTATTTACAGTATCTACTTTTAATATTCTTACCTTTCTAATGTTAAATCATCATATCTTTTCAAATTACTTATGAATATAACAGGTCAGAGCTCTGTGACTTTACTGGTCTTACATGAACTTGTAAGGGTCTACACACATGAATTTTCCAATGACTCTTGTGTTGCTGTATTATTGTTTACTGAAGTTTGTGTCACCAAACCCTGTGTTGTGTCACATTGCTACTGTTTCAGAGGGCTAAAATGTTGTTGACAAATTGAAGACTGCCACTTCCTCCAAACTATACTATAAAATAAATGACCAAAACAACAGTACAGTACTGGTTATTTATTTTTGGTCACTGTTTACGGGAAGTCTTCATTTTGACGACAAAGTTTTACCCCTTTTAACCAAGTCCCATCATTCTTACCATTCACCATCAGCCAAGGATGTGGTTGGTAGAGATTGGGTAGAAGCCACGAGGCACAACTGCACAGCACAATTACCCACATTACTAATTACCCCATTTTGTATTTCTGGTCCTCTTTTTCTTTGTACAAGTTAAATCTCTTGTGATTTATATATAACAGAAAAAAAAGATTGGTGATAGTAAACATTTAATTTGGATTTGCAGGCTGATATTCTTAAGAAGTCAGCTATTTCAGCCAATATCATTTTTCCTCATCACACATAGAAATTTGTCATATATTTTCCATTACTATATATTATTCCACAGGTTACCAGTAAGTACTGTATTCCAAAACATACAAAAAGCCTGAACTTGTTCATATCACAGTGGGACTCCACAATTAGACAGGGAAGTTCTCTGGCATTGGGTAATTACTGAGCTTCATTTTGTTGCTCAGAACTCTGTCATCAGGATATCTGTGAGGCAGAATTTTGAATTATTGTTCTTCTATTGCATATTACAAATTTCAAATTTAATAATATACACAAGTAGTGTATATTATCAGTGAATCATTTGTTTTAATTTACATTTCTTCTTCCTTTTGACTACATACACTTGTATGAGTATGATGTTTTGTATGAGTTAATTAATACCATACATTTGGTTTGTCTGTTGTCTCTACTATTGTATTATGAAGAGCCTCACTGGTAAACAATTTACATACAGTATTTGATACTTATGTCAGTCTTTTGTTTTAATCATTGCCCGGTCCCTCAGGCCAGGAAATTACACGTGTGATGAACAACGACAAGGAGAAACCACAGATCACCTCACCCGTCTCCACTGTGGCTGAAGACGCTGTGGACCAACTGCAGGCCAACGAGAAACTTATTGCCGGTCAGTAGAATATTTACCATCAGCTAATCCTTTCTTCTATAAACCTCTCATTTTATAATCATATCATAGCATAACTGCATATTAACATTAGGTTTTATGTGACATAGGTAGCCTTTTCCTTCATTCACATTAATTCTTTTCCCAATAGAATTGAATGAGACTTGGGAGGAGAAACTGAAACGTACAGAGAGCATCCGTCTTCAGCGTGAGGCGGTGTTTGCTGAGATGGGTGTGGCTCTAAAGGAAGATGGCAACACACTCGGCATATTCTCACCAAAGAAGGTATAATACAGTAGATTTTGATACAGTACAACCAAGGAGTAATGTTTTGCTACAACTTCCCGTACAAACTAAGTGGTAGATAAATAGTTGCTGAAGTTATGAGTTGAAAGCTATGAACAGTATATAAAGAAATGCAATACCTATGTACTCTAATGGTGTTACTTGGTATTTACAGTACATCTTGAAACTGAATTATTGCTAATTATTAGTCTTTCTTTATTATCATATTTACATATCAGTGTACGCTAGGCTTCTTTCAGCTAATTCTTTTATCATCTTCCATCAATAGACTCCACTTACTTAACATTTACATTTTCTTCCACCCTCAGACTCCACATCTGGTAAACCTAAACGAGGATCCATCAATGTCTGAGTGTCTTCTCTACTACATCAAGAACGGTTTCACCAACCTGGGGTCTGCTGAGTCAAATATTCCCCAGGATATTCAACTCTGTGGTTCACACATTATGCCTGAACACTGTCAGTTTGAGGTCAGTTTTTGTGCTCATATTTTTACAGTTGGAGATTCAGATAATTTCTGCCTCATAATAATTAAATGCCTCTACCTGAAGGTTAAGTAGTCGATTATTGCCCTGAAGCTACTAAACAACATCCTTCATTATCTATCTGTACTGTAAATATGCTAACAAACAGATGGATATCCATTTATTCAATCATTCTGATGCTTCCCTCTTGTTAAGATCATCATTATCTTTATCAATACCCCATTTCCATTCTCTCAAGGCATCAGGTCTCCAGAGCCAGGAATGGAAAATTGAAATCCAAATAACAGAGGGAGAGATAGAATACCCTACAAAATAGGTCACACTCACATTTACTCCCCCTATCAAGCCTACAAAATTCTCAGCTGCATCATTTAAGTTGTTGTGTTGTAACCCTTCTCTTTCTCCACAAACAGAACCAGCAAGGTGTAGTAATGATCCACCCCAGACCAGACGCACTGGTGTACGTTAATGGCCGTGAGGTGGTGGAGCCACTGGTTCTCAAGACTGGTTCACGTGTCATCCTCGGCAAGAATCATGTCTTCAGGTTTAACCATCCCGAACAAGGTGAGGCATATAAAAGGGGAATATTTTTACTACTGTGACATTTGGCTGATTGGTTTTAAGGAAGTTTAAGTAACACTGGTCATGGGTGTATAGAATTTAATGTAATACAGTACTGGACTTTTTAAATAATGTTGAAAAAATATGTGAGGGATACTGGGCTGTGCTTAGAGAATCCATAAGATGTAAGAATTGAGAAGGGAAAGTGAAAGTCTATAACTGGAATAAAAGGATAAAGAATGGATCATTTATTCCTGTACACAGCACGTGAACGACGAGAGACTAAATCACCTGCTGAGGCTCCTGGGTCTGGTGAGCAGGCAGACTGGCAGTTTGCTCAGATTGAACTTCTGGAAAAACAAGGTATTGACTTGAAGGAGGAGATGCAGAAGAGATTGGTGGCCCTGGAGGAGCAGTACCAGAAGGAGAAAGAGGCAGTGCAAAAGGAATTTGACAAGGAGAGGAAGGTTAGGAATATTGCATTTTGTAGTACTACAATATAACCTTTGGATGACATATGTCCTTCTCAAGGTGTTATGTTACCATTACTGTTACTTTTCAGATAATTATTCAGTCAGTCAGGTTGTCAGTTAATCAGTCTCATATCCACTCCAGAATTATGAGGCGAGGATCAACGCCCTCCAGAAACAGGTTGATGAGCAGAGTATGACCATGTCCATGTACTCCTCCTACACCCCTGAGGACTTCACCCATGACGACGACATATTTGGTGAGTCCTTCAACCATCCTCTCGTGTGTGTCTCCTCTCGGTAACTCGAGTGAGGGGAGTGATAATGTGGTTTGCTTGTGTTCAGTTTCCCACAACTGTTTTAATGCTACCTGAAGTCAATGTAATCAGTGGTTTGCAATGTATAGGGTTGGTTGTGTTTCATCATTTATACAGGGACAAGCTTTGAACCATTAACCCTTCTACAGTTTCCATGAGAGCTACATTTGGTTATTAATGTTTTCAAAATAATACTGTATATCAGAATGTTTAATTTCATGGTTTATTTGTATCTGTGGGCAACTGGGCATTGTATGGATGTAAATAATTTCTACAGTTCTTTACATAACTTTTATGAATTCCTGTAACCTCTTTATCTATTCTCTTTAAACAAGAACTCTTTTGCTACAAAACTAATCGTTACTCTTTGGCACTTTTTCCATTCTTTAGTCAGTACACTGTAGTGCAATTTATGAAATTACTGTATAGCAATTTCACGCATAGATTAATATCACTTTAAATACAGTATGCATATGCATGTACAATAATCTGTAGGTACTGTAGATAAAAACAGCACACAAAATGCAGTCAATTTTATCACCAATATCATTCACATTTTCTTCTTTTTAAGATTATCTAAACATTTATCATTCAAAGCTATGATAGGAAAACATAATAAGTTTTTAGTTTAATTTAGTTAACACCTGGATTTGGTATCTATGAAAACTTTTTTCAGTACTGTACTATGAATGTTTAGTTATTAATGTAGCTGAAAAAGAAGATTTCTAATACTGTGCTGTAGTGTGACAGAATGGTTATTCGCCCTCTAAGACACATGTGACTCATATGTGCATTATATTCACCCTTTCATAAATGCATAATCTCCAGTTTTTAATCATGTACCTGAAACATTCACACTATCTCATACTACAGCCAGACGCCGTATACAGATTAATACAGCATTCATAAAGCACTGCATGATTCAAAGACAGAAACATAGCATGATATAATGCACATGTGAGTTGACTGGGTGTAAAAGGGTTATGTGTGCCTGTTTAAGGATCTATCACACTTGCAATTTTTCCATTTTTCTCCATCCTTCACCCTCCTCTCTTGGCTCAAACAAGCTCTGTCCAGATTCATGGGTATCTTCTAGCCCTTTGGTTCTTGGTTGGAGGATGGAGAAATTCTTGGCTTAATTAAGTGGATGATGAAGGAAAATGTGTTTGTGTGATACCCTTTTATGAGCTTAGCATCTCTAGAAGTGTTGGTCATTGATAAGGGCAGTGTAGCAGGTGTTGTCTTCCCCTGCATCATCTGTTGTCAACCCTTGGCATGTTGGTTCAGCAGTTCACTAGCATCTTCCAGTTTCTTGGTGTAGAGAAAATCAAGGGTTGAGGTACCCCTTTGCAGTATGACTTTGCACTACATAATATAACATCCCTGAAGTGTTTGAGCCTTAACTACTTAGCACTTGGAGTATTGTGAATAGTTTGTGCAAATATCATGCTTCATCGGTACAATATCTTTGCCAAAATATTGTGGGATAACCAAGGAGGAGGGTACGTAACTCAGGTCATTCTTATTGGATGACAAGTCACTGTTTAGCTGGCTTCCAGTATTTAACCAAGCGCCCAGGACCTCCAGATGCCCACTGATTTTTGGTCATTACTCAAAGTAAGCTCTTGATCTTTATACAACAAGATTATGGAGTGGTGTTATGATAGTGAAGGCTTACCACCACTTAGATACTGACACAGTTCTGTCCAGTATACCTGTATACATGGTTTAATATTGACAGTCTCGCATGTCATATCTCTTGCCCTCAGCCTAGGCCTTGTCAGCTGTGCTTGTGTCTCACTGGGACATACAACTTTTGTTTACATTCCTCATTTATTTTCATAATGAGGCAGAATACTTTTGGATATAACACATTTTTGGTTTTCTTATCAGTTGTGTGTTTGCTTTAGTTCCTCTGGCATTGCCTCTCCAGCTTTTATCAACACTTTGTTACTGATAATTATTTGCTTCAGGTCCATTTAACACTTTATTTCCTGTGACATGAAAAGTACTTCGCCCAGTTAAGATATAAGACTACAGTAGGTACAGTATGTACAACTGCCTCAAGGAATTCTTACATCCCTGTGATCTACCTCTTGTTAAAATGTGAGTAAGCATATTCCTTATGAATAAACACATAGGCACTTATTCTTAATAGGCATACCCATTTATTCATAAGGATATACACACCAATTCAACTGTTCACTATATTGACAGAAGGTTTCACAGGGGAATGTAAAACTCCATGAGGCACATGTACTGTAATACTCTAAGAACTGAAATTACCTAAGTTAGAAAACAATTTATATTACTGATAATGTTAGAATTAGAGATAGGTAACACCTCATATCATAATGTAGCCCCGAGGACAAACAGTCACAATGAGGTACCAGCCTTAGTGTATGACTTAATGGATGCTATTTGTTAAGGTAGAGTTATGGATACTAAATACACCAAGGTCATTAAGATAGTTTAGATTTTGTCAGCAAATTGGAGGATATCAATATCTCCAAGCTGTACCAGGAAACAAATCACCTATACTGAGATACCATAGTCTATTCCATGTCACAGCTTGGAGGAATCAGTAGCCACCAATCTGCTAATTTAAAATTGAACTGCCCAAGGTAAACAGCCACCAATGGATTAATTATTTATAGCAGCTTAACAACGTATCCAGCATGTTCATTGAAGCGTTTGATAGATATGGAGAGAGTAGATACTGAATTATTAGTGATTAATAATAAAGACAGAAGTGTGTGGTTGCAATGGAACCAAACACATCGTATCATGTGTGAAATTTACCCTGGAAATGTAGATTGTGACTGAAAATAGCTTGCAACTCATCCTCTTATGTTTAGTTATGAAAGAGATCTGATAATTAGTTTGCTTTTACTCAGCTGACTGTACTTAGCCTTGTCCTTTGTAGCTCACTGGCTCATAAGTATGGAATATTGAATTCATTAACTGTATACAAGTGTACCTGTACTACAATACAGTGCGTCCATACTGAGTTAAAATGTTGCTGTTTAATCGTATTAAGAACCTCCATTGCATTTCAATAGCACACCTTGTGAAGAAAAATAAGCATATGTTCTGTGAAAAACGTCCTGCTGCTTTTCTTTCGTCAACTCATTAACTACAAGCTAAGAAAAATTTTTACTGTAGGAAAATAGTTCAGTGGTGAAAGCATTGCGCTTGGTGAAGCCGTACCAGTGAGCTCCTGGAGGGGCAGGATTTATTGGCCAAATACTGTCAGCTCAGGAAAAATAGACTAGAGGATGTAAGTACAGCTGACAGCAAACATTAACTTTAAGCTTACAGTATGTGCATAGTATGAGCCACAGTTTGATGACCAATTATGGGATTGTTTTTATGTAACCAGTTACATAACACTCTCAAGTTAAGAAACAATATCATTAGCCACACTTTACAATTGTATGTTATATGATTCTGTCCACTGGTGCATTAAACTTATTGTATTAAAAAATTGTGGTGGCCAGTTATATCAATCAGTGGTAATTATTGGTTCAAATATTGGGTATTGATAATGTTCAATTGGAGATTGTTTAAAATTTATAGTTAATAAGTCACCAAGATGGCTTATATTATGCAGGTAGGATTGAAACAGTGTTTGGTGTTAGCTGTACAGAACTGTATACAAGTATAGTACCAGTACCAGGACCAGAGTAGCAAACCCATCAAGAGTGTATGAAGAGCATTTAGTATTTATCAAGTATTTATTTGTGTTGTTCAATTAATTGTTTCTTTATAATCCATTAGTTACGTGATGTATTTTAGCTTGTTTGAACTTACCTGTATTATTTAGTTTGATGAAGTTACTTGAATGAATCTTGGGGCCTGTTTCCTAGTATGGTTTGAAGGCTCTGATAATCTCCACATTGTTAACAAAAATTCAACTGCCCATATAATCGGTACAGTATTGTAATTTATATAGTCAGACCCATGAGTAATTCTGGCAGTATCTGACAATGAAAACAGGGTAACTTAGAGAGTGGAAACTAAAGGGCAGAATAGAACGAATTGTGGTTGGTATTGTGGTAGGTTAGTTACATTATGCTTCATATTATCTGTAAGAGCTTTTATTTTGAAGCAGTCTGTTGTTAACCTACTGCAATACAATACAGTTGCAAGGGAGTGGGGTTAGTATTTGAAGGTTAGTCAATCTTCCAGACTAAGTGAGGAAGCAGACCCCTGCATGAAGACTCACATACATACATACATACATACATACATGCTTCGGTTTGACTGATACAACGAGGGCTAGACGGCAGAGAGATCCTATGGCTGATTATAATGTTATGGCTGGTCATTTTCCTCAATTAATGTGTCATGGAACCTTTTACAAGTGTAATGGCTAATATTTACCATCCCTCCCTCCCTCCCCCCTTATAGTAAAGTGTCCCCCCACCCCCCTTGTTTACCAGATGCAGTGTAGTATTTCCCTTCACAGTACAAGATGATTCCTTAAAATAACTTAAGAATATTCAATAGCAATGTATTGTTCTTTATATACACAACCATAACATAAGTAAATATTTAGATACTGCTATTAAATGTCATTTATATTTAACTGTTTCATGATAGCTTTGTATATTTTGAATTAAAAGCAACATACTTGCACTATATTAATATACAGTATATAACATACAGTATACAGAAAAGTCATCATATGGATTATTTATTAATGCAGCAAAAAGTAGCTTAAAGAACTGCACCTCCAGCTCCATTAATCATTGTATTGAAGTATAAGCTGTACTCAGAAGGAATCCAGCTTGTATGTGCATTTATTAACTAGATTACTTTTTACAGTCTGATTTTTGTAGCAGACGGTAAACGTCCACAGCCAACATCATACGAGACTTATTGACCAGCTAAATGCAATGACTCATAGGACTGAGCGGGAAATTTTGGGGATTTAAATATTTACGATATCGACTGTGGAAATTTACCCTCAGCTAGAAGGAGATTGTCTACAGTTTTACATTGTGATGCTGTTAGTGAATTCTGAAATGATTTAGCTCATTTCATTCCTTATATTTTGCTTTGTAACATTGGCACAGTTGCCCCGACTGTCACACATACGGAAGCATTTATAAGTCCTTCTTCTCTCTCTCTCTCTCTCTACGGGGTACATGCAAGAACAGTTATGAGGCAAACAATGACAAAGACTTGTATGGTGGCTCAATGCAGTGTCCTTGTAACCATCCCACAGGTGATACTTATTGCCGAACCTATGAATATTCTTGCAAATGACCTTATGAGCTGTGAACCCAGTAACTACTGACATGTGACTTCATAATACTCACTCATGAAGAATGATGGGGAGTTAAAGGACATCATTATTTGTATACTAGTCAAAATCACATTTCTCTGAGGACTGACAATGCTGGGTGTACCATGTGGAAGTGGGGCCAGCTGTACCTATAGTCAAGTTTTTCTCTAGCAGATTGCAAGTGTCCACAGTCAGTGTCATTTGTTATTCTCTATTTGGCTGGTGAATGACTCCTAATCTCAGGGTGACAATGAGCTTTGATGAATCACAGTTGGGCCTTTACAATATCACATGTGTGTGGACATTTAACATCAAATACAGAAAAACAGACTATATACGTTATGGTTATGCTGTTATAATGGTACCCTGGAACTGACATAGCCTATATCATTTTAGTATACTTTGCTTTGTAACTCTGGTACCCGTGTTGAGTTGGCTCTTGATGGTTGCTCACTCATTGGTCCTCACAAAGAGAGAGTTGGATTGGCTTGGCTAATGCTCTGTGTTAATGTTTCAGTAAACCCCTTGTTTGACGCAGAGTGCAACTGGTCGGAACGGGAGTATGCCCTTGCCTCCTGGGCATTCCGCAAGTGGAAGTATCATCAGTTCACTTCTCTCCGTGATGACCTGTGGGGCAATGCCATCTTCCTGAAAGAAGCCAATGCCATATCTGTGGAGCTCAAGAAGAAGGTAAGTATTCTTCTATACTGTATATCTGTTCTTTACCAGATGAAAATGTATTGTGTGTCCTTGGCTGTTATTAATATGTAAAAGGGAAAGGGAACTTTCATTCAATTCAGTATTGAACGGAAATTTTTACATAATCTTATAAATAAAAATTTATATAAGCCCTTACAAAGTTTCTAGGAGACATAATATCACTTCTTCATACTATCGGAAAATCTCAAGGCCCAATTTAAAACAAAACCTATAACTTTGATCGCGCAGGTACAGTTCCAGTTCACGCTGCTGACAGACACACTATACTCGCCGCTGCCAACTGACTTCCTGCCCCTGCTGGAGGATGAAGACGAGGAGGACGAGGAAGATGAGGAGGACCGACCCATCCCTCGTACCATCGTGGCTGTGGAGGTTCAGGACACCAAGAACGGAGCCACACACTACTGGACACTGGAGAAGCTCAGGTAAACATACATGGAAATTTTTGGTGATTAACAGTTTATTAGCTGTCTACAGCTGATATAATTAAAGTAGCAGGGGACTCTTGGGTATATATTATAGGCAGTAATTATATTTTCTAGGAAGTGGTAAATGTTCATAGCAAATATCATGAGAGGCTTCTGTGTCCTGAACAGAACTGGCTGATGTGTGACTGATAACCTTGGGTTGTCAATTCCAATCAATCACAGTTAGCTTTTATGATATTAGTTGTGGGCAAGTACATTACCATAAACCAGAAAACAATATGAAGTTAGGATGTTACCCACAGCAGGATGGATCAAAAGGATTTACTCATGATATTTCTTAGTGTTCTCCATCATTTCCCCCTCATGGATTGTCACATTGAAGATACTTCCACCAGAATGGAAGCTACCACAAAAGGTTTGTCAAACCAGGAAAACTCATGACATATCCAATAACACCAGTAACATCAGTTATGGAAACATACAATGCACAATAATGAAAAACAAAAAATTGCAAAGGATCATTCATATATGTAAATACCACCTTGAACTCCCTTTATCTTGGCTCACTCAACCAAGTCAGGTAGTTGGCTCTTTCTTTTCTGACTTATTCAACATCCCAGTCAGTACAGCAACATATTGTAAATAAAATACTGATAATTGTAGTTTTGATCAGAATAGGAAACTTTTTTCCTTCTGTCCTTCTTTATAATTTTTTCATATCATCTTTCATTCCACTTTTTGTGACCCCATTCTTCACTCTGGTATTAAATACTCCAGTCACTCAACTTCATTCCTTTCATTGTTTTTTATTAGACCTTTGAGTGTCAATTGTTGCCAACAATCCACCTTGTAAGTGAAGAAACCTGTGAAATATTTTGTGTGTAATATTGACTGCTCTTCACTGCATACCCGCTAAATAAACATGGAATGAGTTGTGTATATACGCCTGGCAGTTGGAGAAGTGTTGTTGTTTATGTAGTAATTCATGTATCAGCCAGGAATGTACCCCCACCCACCCCATGGTAGTAGCTTTGAGAAGTGAAATTATGAGCATGTGAAAGTCCGTATCTGATCCATCCTGAAATCCAACAACCTCTCTCTTAATCCTCCATATAACATCTTTACTTTTCCTTAACATTATGGTTTGATGTTTGTCATTTTTTCGTTATGTGTTTTTGGTGTTGGTTGGTTGGTTGGTTGGTTGTCCATGCTTGTGTTTGTTACTCATTGTCTTTGGTCCTGTGTTATTTTTCTTTTTTGTACCGTGACTGCTGTGTACTCCACCAGTAAGTTCAAACCTCTTTATTACTCTCTCTATCTAATAATTATTCACCGTACAGTCACCGTCCAGAGTTTACTTCATACTCCCCTCTCCTCCACCTCAAGGAGTACCAAAACCAAGGTTAAGGTAAATCTGGGTAGCTGGACTTGCACTCTTTCAGTACAGTAGTGTGGTAATGAGATACACTGTGTACTGTACTGTACATTATTTGAACAACTCACTGCCGTAATGCTTAGTAACCCAGCCTTACTGTGGCCTTGATGTTCTCCTTACCATAGGGAGGCTATCAAAATTTTGGATTATGACTATGCATTTAATAAACGATACTGTTCTTGTATTTTCTTGTAGCCTATGAAAAAATACTTACTGTAGCAAAGTACCTTTAACTAGTTTCAGCTTTATATTATCAGTGTGTAGAAGAAAAATTGTAATTTAACTAGTTTGTAAATGATTAGATTCCCAAGCATTGTAGACAAAGTTTGTTGTGTGTATTGTTTGTTGGATGATACACAAGTAAAATATTTGCCAGATTTGGTAAGTACTGTAAATCTTTTATATATTAATAGCTATAGTGATGAAAGAAGACTGACTTAATGCACAAGCCTACAAGCATGTACATTTGACGGTAAGTAGAAAATTTACCTTATGAATCATACTCTCTACACAGTTCCAAACTTTGTCTACAATTCTGGCTGAGTACTGAGTAGAAGAGAGACTGTGATATCTCAACCCCTGGATGTCCTTCACTATTAACCCCTTGGAAGCAAAGGCCTTTCCATTTGAGAGTAAATTGACAGACTTTAGACAGAGGAAGATTAGTGATGTATTAATTTAACTGAAAGAGTGTAATCAGGGTATTGTACTCTTAAACCCTTGGATACAAGGGCCTTCATAATTGCAAGTACACTTGTAGAGGACAGGAAATCATCTGATAACATCCAGATTAAAATCAGCGATATACTGTATATCGTTCTGAAGGGGTTAAGTATTACATAAATACTGTTAAAAGGAAACGCTGTGACTTCTGCCTAAGGACTATTAAGAGGAAAATAGTCAAACATTCATCCAGTTTCCAAAATTAAGACTGGACTTCACTCTCTGTGGCCACACACTTGTAGACACCGTTTGGAGCTGATGCGTCAGACGTACAACTCTGATGCCAGCCCGTGCTCGCCACCTTCCTCCCCACCGGAGAGTGAACGCCGGGGAGATGACAGCAACGCCCACACCTGCATCCCTGGGTGTAACCAGGCCAGACTCTCCCTCTCCCAGCTCCTGCCATCCCGACTTCTTTCCTCCCGCATGTTAGTGTCACACTCTGTAGGCAGCCAGTCTACACCATGGCTCAAACTACACTTGTATGAAAATGGCAGAAATAGCTGACAGTATGTGGAAAAATGCTATAAATGGAGAGAGAAGCCTTGATTGTTGACAGTGATTTCCTCTGTAGAAAAGAAACCTCACTTGAGGAGGTCTGTCTTGAGGAACATTTTGCTACTGCAGTAACTTAACCCCTTGGCTGTGGCATGCCTGATAAAAGTCACCTCTGGTGCAGCAAATCAAGAGAAATTGACCTTCTTTACTTAAGATTTTCATACAAATACTCTATGTAGTTACAAATCATTTTGAAGATTGATCAGTCTTTTTTCTTGAAAATGGAACCAGCAACAAAATTGGTTTCCCCATAATGTTGTCTTGAAAAGTTGAATACCAAGGTTTTGGTGCTTAAAATGCCTTCATGTGAGTTGGGAGCAGGGAGAGATACTCCACCTCCACCACCAATCAGGGAGGAGAGAGGAGAATAGTGTAACAAAGTCACAGTGAACCACTCATCCAGCAAGTCACACCAGTCTGAAGAAATGGAGCAAAATATGAAGTTTTGAGAGAGCTTCAGGAAGGTACTGTATGCTGCAGTTCACTGCAAATGCCTACAAGGAGGCATGCTGCAGCATAAGGGTTAAAGAAACAGTAGCAAGATGTCATCATAAATTCTTGGGCTGTGAGGAATATGTAGCTCTATGTAACGAAGTTTCATCCAACAAATTATGACATTGTCGAAGCTTCTCCACATGGTGTGTCTCTCCACTGCCTCTTATTATCTTCTATTTTCTGTAGCCAATTTAGTTGCTACTTTATCTAAAGTTCATTATCATCATCACAACTGCCACCATTTACTATAGTGTACAGTATTGCCTTATGATGTTTGGTGTCAGAAGTGTTTATGTTGCATTGTTAGTTGTTTATGTTATTGCTGTTGTAATTTTCTGTTTGGTTGATTTTCATAACAAATGAGTCAATATAAGCATATTTTATTTATTATACCTTTTGTTTCCATGTTGTGCGTGTAAGTTATCCTTTTGTGAGAAATATTTTATTATGATTATGTCTCTTATTAAGCAGTTTTAATAAGACCAACGGTGATATGTATTATTAAATCTAGAAATAGCGATACACCTTCCCTTGGCTCACTCGTAAAGTTAAACACACTCAGTTAATAAAAGTAGTGTACTGTACCATTTAACAAATTGTATAAAGGAAAGTGATCCACTTTCATGTTCCAATAATATACAGTACTGTATATAGAAAGTCTTGTGAAGAGAAAGTGCAGAATCTTTTCTTTCTTTGATAATATTATGCCACCATAAAACACTTTTTAAATAATTTTTTTTAAAGTAATAAATTTGCTTTTAATTATGATTTAATAAATATTATTGTCTTGATTATATATTTAGTTCTGCTTCAATTAGTTGTGTACAGCTGCAAGTGTGAGTTTCATCTCCTCAAGCCATTCACTGAATCAAAAGTACTGTATTGTATATATATAATGTACAGTACTGTACTATATGATTATTATAGAAGATAAAAAAAAGTTTGATATTTTATCATTTTCAAAGCCTCATAATTATGATCCCTCATGTCTGCAGCTGTACCTTCTCTACCCATTACAAAAAACAAAACTGAGTTTCTGTAAAATCAATACCCTGCTTTAAATATCTTCTTTACTGTTACTATATATAACATTCCAGGTAAGTGTCTATACTGTATACTGTAGCTGGTAATTGTTTGTGTCTACAACAAAGGTATTATTAACATATGTATCCTTTATTTTCTGAAGGAATACTATTGAAAAAATATCTCTCCATAAAGTACAACCTTGATATGACCAGAACACAGTTCTTTGTAAAAGCATATGACCCCAATCACAGGCCTGTCTCAATAATTAAATCATATCACAACCACAACCAAATACAAACAACAAGAAAATCACACCTGCCACCCAGTACACCCAAAACAATCAGTTCCTCCCTTAAAAGTATACAGACACAAGACACAATTACTGTACACTCAAGTCACACTATTTTCACATCTATGGTCTAGTTAAGTGTGAAATACAGTACTGTAATAGATAAAGAATATTATAAAAATCTTTCATAGCATTATTAACATAAATTACTTTGCCTCTATTATTGTGAATGATGTGTGGCCAATTTAAGTAAAGGGGCCTGGAGTAAATATAAGCCTTTGCCTCTTCATTACCTGGTTCTCATAATGTGTACTGTAATGTTACATTATTAACCAGTAACATTTTATTATTACTATTTGTACAGGTCCAAAGAAATATATCAAGCATTTTATTCACAGAGATTTATATGATTTTTAAGTTGTTACAGGTCTATTATCTAATTATGATTGATTACAGGTACTGTAATATATTATTTATTACTAATTGTGTTACTTATTCTTTAATTTATGTTCATCATTACTGTACTGTATAGTACTTCACTACAGTGAAGTACTATGTTTCAGCACCTGCTTCTATTTTGTGCTATGTTTCTTATCCATTATTTGTTTCTACTGTTTGTTATTTGTTAACAATATATCCACTCTAAAGTCATGTCATTCTTTTTCCACTATTTATAATCAGTTCCATATATTGTTCCTATGATATACTGTACAGTACAGTACTTCTTTTCCTGCTACATTATATGTTTCTGTATATACTGTTCCTGCATCTGCCAAAGCAGCGGCCATCCCTCTCTTGTGATACTAAGAAAGTTTTCCTACGCATTTGTGGAGAAATACTGCACCATATAGGGTTGTATTACTAGTCAGTCTTAAACGAATGAAACTCGGTGCTGTCAGGCGGAATGTGTTGGTTGGTGTATCATTCATACAAGCCTCATTATAGGCCATGTAAAATAACCACGAATATCGCAAACCCTATCACAGTGATTTGATCTGAATGATAGGGTGCTTGGCTTTCTAGATATTCCATTAATTTTATACAGTATTTGCCAAACAAACCTTGGATATCACTTTAAATAATGAAGTTTGTTAAGAGTAATGTTATTGTGCCAAATTATGGACTATATTATTGTAGTTTTCTACCTTAAATTTCTCCATTACAACTGAAATAGGATGAAAGCGTTTGGTGCCGTTATAAATTAATGGACTCTAGTAATACACACATTTTGTTAATGCCAAGCTCCATTATTATGATGCTAAGTAATATAAAAAAATCTTCCTAAATGTGTTGTTCTTTTGCACTTGTTTGAGTGATGTCTGCACACTCAGGCTCGTCCGTCACTCAGGATTAATAAATGCTAACAATTGTTCCTCAGTAAGACAAAACAAATATTACATGTTCAGAATACTGTACAGAACAGTATTAAATTTTACAATAGTCAGTTACGTCAGTCAGTGGGGAGTATTCAGATGTGCGAAGCCTGAGTGACTGGTAATTTTAAAGCCTTTGAGTGATTACTAAGTGCACTGAGTGTCTGGTGGTACACAATGAAACAAAGGTTGGTGTTAATTGTGTGTAACTGGGTCCTGTTTTTAAATGGCACAATAAATATCTGTGTTAACGGTACTCAGTGTGGTTGTGATATACAGTATTTACATCTGGGGCTGACAGTGTGTGCTTGATGTGTGCTTAGTAAATGATAAAAAAAAAAAAAAATATGTACAGAATTAATGCTTCATAAGTTCTAGGTACCGTATGTTACTATTAAGTGGAAAGAAAGGCAATTTGGAGGCTGCTGATTCTGCAAACTATATCATCAACCAAACACACTGAAATATTTTATATCTTGGCACAAGTTGGGGGAAGCAGTAGCCTCCAATGCAATGAAGTCTTGCTCCCTCATATGTTTCTCTTGAAGAGTATATTGTATTATGTAAGAATGTGTGTTCCTGGTGTGAATATTCTTTGTGCCTTAAAATTTGAAGAGGAATATTTGTTAACCTTGTGTACTTGGTGTGACAGACAACGGCTGGAGGCGATGAGGGAAATGTACCACAATGAAGCTGAGCTCTCTCCCACTTCCCCCGACTACAATATTGAGAATCTCACTGGTGGGGATCCTTTCTACGACCGCTTCCCTTGGTTCAGGCTTGTTGGCAGGTAGGCAAATTTAAGAGGAACTGAAAGTTTATTAATGTACTGGGCAACAGTGTAGATATCAGTCCAATTTTACAGTTAGGAAAAAATATCTGTGTAAATATTGTTTGAAATACAGGTACAGTAATAACCTTCACACCCCATCTTACAATTACTTTTCTACTTATATGTAGAAATGATCAAGTCATATGCAGTCTTTCTAGTTCATGTGATGACTGAGGCATACTCTAGTTAAAGAAGTAGAATATGAACTTTGATGGGATAATTTAGGGACAGTTCCAGGTTCTGATGACATCATATAATCTTACTGTATCTTTCTATAATGTTTGCAGAGGGTTCCTGTACCTGAGTAACCTGATGTACCCTGTGCCACTTGTGCATCGTGTGGCCATCGTCAATGAACGCGGAGACGTCAAGGGATACCTCAAAGTGGCTGTGCAGGCCGTTGTTGGTCAGTAACAACTACTGTTATATCTTTATAACTTTTCATCTTTTTTCATTATGGATATTTCTGAGGTACTTTTGAGTAGTGTAAACTTAACTTCTCAAGAAACACTCTCCTTGATGTTAAAGTGTTAATTGCTGGGGGGGTTTTCAGCAGCAGAGGAAGATGCAGTAGAAACCACACAACCAGCTGGAGTAAGACAGTCAGCCAGGATATCCTTTAACGAGAGTAATTTCAAGCGACCCCGAGCCAAGAGGGGCTCCTTGTCAGCACAGGTGTTGGAGAAGAACACAGCTGCTGCGGCTGAGGAGGAACGCATCGTGGAAGGTCAAGTTGGCCCTGGTGACACCATAAAGTTGGAAGGTATAGCCATGTTCCTAGTGCTTTCTGCTTGGTACAGTCATGGACAATAACTTTCCTATATTACTGACATTTGAAATAATGTAGGGTTCTTTTCAGGTGATTATAGACATACGCTCGAGAATTTCTTATTTTGATAATTTTATATCCAGAAGAAGTGTGTGAGGTAGACAGTGGTCGTGGAGACAGCAGTGTTAGTTCGTGTGACAGTGGTAAGGATGAGGACTTGCCACCACACCTTCGCGTTGGACAAGAGTTTACCTTCAGGGTCACAGTCCTCCAGGCATTTGATGTTTCCACTGAGTATGCAGACATCTTCTGCCAATTCAAGTGAGTCATTGTATCATTTTCAAGAAGAAATAACCTCCTGGAGGAGGTAATAAGGGCTATTCTTTATATGATGCTTACTTCATCACCCTTACAGCAAATACTGATGATTCCTCATTTTATCTTTCAGCTTCCGACACCGCCATGATGAGGCTTTCTCCACTGAACCTATTAAAAATACTGGGAAAGGACCTCCACTTGGGTTCTATCATGTACAGAATGTAAGTAATATACTTTTTTTTTGTTTTATTCCTCTATCAATCAGAAATTTGAATCCAATATCAGTTTTGAGACTCATATGACTTTATATAGCCGGGGGTAGCAAGATACAGTACTTATGAATTAATTACTTCCTTTTGATAAATGTGTCTTTGTCCAACCAAATCTGTTTATTTTGCAATGTATTATAATTATCAAGTGTAATAATGGTAACAATTCCATTATTCTCTTTTCTCAGATTACTGTGACAGTGACCAGAGCCTTCATTGAATACATCAAAACACAGCCTATCGTCTTTGAGGTGTTTGGACAGTCCCAGCAACATCCACTTCACCGGGACTCTCGACAGGACGTTACACACTTGTCAGTACCCGTATAAGTTCTGTCTGTATGTGTGTGTACTGTAATTCCAAATACCAAATAATGAACATATCATACTAATGATACACTTATGGACACAAATGCTGTTTTACTTTTTGATATAATTCTTATTTTCACATCTGCACTAGCCACTCCTCATGAAAGGAAAAGCTAAAATTACTTAACAATGCCAGATTTCATTACTGTGAAAGGACACAAAATAAGAGAACAGTACTTATACAGAGCAGAGTGTATGTTGTGTATGGTTTTATGTTTTTCTGTAATGAATGGTAAATGTTCAGAGCCCATTAGTTATGGACATTTACCACCAGCTCCAGAAGAACAGATGCCAGTGTATGTATGTACTATTTTATATTTCGCTCGGCAGTGGATTGGCACTTGTACTTATACCTGAAGCCAGCCATGATCATTTCATAAGCCACTTACTATACTGTCTTTCCTGTCTTTGTATATTAATTCTCTGGCTCGTCTCATTACTTTCTTAGTTTGTTCATTACTTTTCTGGTGTTTATACCTTTGTTTATGACTTCCCTGCTTTGTGAATGACACTCAGGACTTCATTACTTGCTCTACTATTTTTGGTTTTCTTCATCATGTCCCTGGCTTTGTTTATCACTTTCTTGCATTATCTTTTCTATTTCCCTCATTTTCATTTTACATCTCATGCTTCATTTTGTTTTTGTTTTTGATACATTATTCCAAAGCATGGCAAAAATTTATAGTTTTGTAGGAAATCTGTGTACTGTATATGTTTTTAGACTTGCCATTTAATATATTTTTACATAAAGTTATTTTTAAAGTTATGCAATAGAGGGTGAATTACTTTCAATTATACTGTAGTTGCACTGTTTAGTTCCAAGATCCTGATTTTAAATTTAATATAATTTTTTATTAATTAATATTTTTAAATCCTTTGTTTTGCATGTTTATTAAACAAACTTTTTCCCTCCCTCCTCTCTCCTCTCTCCTCTTTCCTTTGCACTTGCTGTTCTGTTGTGTGGCTCATAATATGACTGGGGCTGCCACCTCATTACTGTGGCCATACAAATGTCAATCACTGCTGCCACCATTTTGGGAACGCCAGTTTATCCCCCGGCCTGGTACCCCCCGGCAGTTCCAGGGCCCCTCCCAAGAGGATGCTGCCACCTGCCATCCCCATCAGCCAACCCATCCGCTCAGCCAAGTTCGGATTGGTCCAGAGCCCCTCCACCTCCCATGTCCACGCCCGCCATGACCTCCTCGTCTGGTTCGAAATCTGTGAACTAGGTATGTTGGGTTAGGTGAGGTTAGATAGAACAAGGGGGCATTTAGTTTGGTTTGGACTTCATGTGTGGCATGGTTTACATATTTTCTCTGGCTAATATCACAGCTTTATTCAGATTGGGAGAATGAATTTTGAATACTAAATACTTTAATAGTAAAGATTTGGGTTACTTGAATACCTTATATTGGTTTTGTGGCTTGAATGTGACCTTTATTGTGACATCATCTGACTCCTGACCATTACCAAACCCTGCACTGTGTCCCCATCAGCCCCGAGTGGAGAATATGTGCCCGCAGTGGTGGATCATGGAGATGACTTGCCCTGCCGCGGCCTCTTCCTCCTCCACCAGGGCATCCAGCGCCGCATCCGTATCACCATAGTCCATGAACCCTCACAGGACCTGGTGTGGCGGGATGTGAGAGAACTGGTTGTGGGTGAGTGTGTGTGGCCTGTGTAATGATTTATATATATTACCGTATATCTTTACATTAGTTTTTTCTTTTTACTTTATTATTTAACCTTTATTTGCCATATTACCCCAGGTCGCATCCGGACAACACCAGAGAGTGAGGACGACAACAATGATGCCTCTGTGCTCTCACTGGGTCTCTTCCCCGGGGAATATCTTGAATACCCTGGAGAAGATCGTACCTTCTTCCGCTTTGAGGCAGCCTGGGACTCCTCACTACACAACTCCATCATGTTGAACCGTGTCACACCACCAGGAGAACACATCTACATGACCATATCAGCTTACCTCGAGGTCAGACTCTCAGGAATATTTGATACGATTACTGTCGCATCATTGACTTACTCAACCTCTCACATTACATTATATTTCATGGGATAATTGACTTGCTGTGTGCCTCTCGTACATTATCTGTGAACCATTAAACACTGCCCAGTGCTTGTTGGAGCATTGGCATTCCTGTTGTTAATACCTATTGGTATTGTATTGTATGTTGGTATACTGTATATAAGAACTACAATCTCTGTGTGGTCATAGTTTGCCATTTTTTATACTTTTGAACCATTATAATCATGGCCAAGTGTGTTGCAGCTAATGGTTTGGGGAATGGTTGACACAGTAAAGTATTTATAGTATTGATTGATATTGTTGCAGCTTGAGAACAACGCACAGCCTGCCATCATCACCAAGGACCTGTGTATGGTGGTGTATGGTCGGGACTCACGCACCATCCCCCGCTCCCTCCGCCACCTCTTCAGCGGCAACTATGGCTCCTACAAGAACGTCGAGGCCAACAGGATCTGTGGAGTTTATGAGACAGTGCTTAAACGCGCAGCTGAAGCAGGTAGCCCAGGTTTGTGGTTCAGTCCTGACAGATGTAGAGAGGTGGTCAAGGGGCCGCCCAACCAACCTGCCCAGCAAGGCACCAATGTAAAGGAATTAAAAGCTGCCCATGGGAGGAGGGTATGGATGGTATAGTGGGGTGGGAGGGAGAGAAGGCAGCTTTAGTGGGCCACCCTAACACCACCACCACCACCACAGCAGATGCTTCCTCGGCCACGGTATGCTGCCTTGCTACTACCCTACCTGCCACCACCCTCACTCGCTCATTCATTCACCCTTCTTCTCTTTGTTGTTTCTTCCAAACCAAAGTTGTTGAACCTTGTGAAATTTCATCTGTTTTCACTCTTCTCCTTGTTGTCTTTTCAGACCCCCTGTTTCATAACCTAAAGAATATAATCTTGAGGGTGTAAGCTGTTTGTAAATTAAAGGTAACCTAGCCCTCCATACTGTGCCATAAACAAACAGCATTTTTCTCCGCCATCACCTCACTTACTCTTTTGTCTCTTGTCTCTTCAAATTCCCAGTTAATTCATCACCATCTTTGAGACAGCATATGAGTGATTTTAATGTATATGCAACTTGCACCTCAGAATGACATATTTCGTCCTCAATGTGATAAATACTGTATATACTGACAGGTTTCATCACTGTACACAAAATGTAGCATGATCCAGTATAAATCCTGTCAATTTTCAGATAACAAATGTTCAGTTTGACAGTTTATCATGTCAACAATGAGGTAGGATGGGGAAACAAGTGAGAATGTTTATGAGAGATGTTGTTCGGGAGCAAAGGCAATTGGTGTTGAATGTGGGGTGGCTTAAAAGGTGAAGCGTAATACTGTACACAGTTGGAGAGAATGTAAGATGGGTAGTATACAAAGGTGTGTGAGAAAGAGATTGAGGGGAATGGTGTCCATGGCTGATCACTGGACAGATGGTTGAACAGAATGGAAGAATACAGTATGTGAGTTGAAGGGAAAGGCTCAACTGAGCAAGGAGGGAGTGTTGGAGGACAGGGAAAATTGGAGCTCTTCTGCCGTGGCCATAGTAAGAAAATTCTCAAAAGCTATAGATCGATAGTTTAATCATTTAACACAGAACCATTATATCACTTAATCTTAATGCCAATGGAGCACAAAAGCTTGGGAAAACATATGAGGGTCTTCAGGATGAGATTGAGTGTAGAGTGAAGTGATGGAGAAAATAAAGTTGAGGTACTGTATATCAAGTCTACTGTACTATATACTGTATATAGTTCAGTTTAACTCCTATAGAAAATAAACAGGGTATCAAAGAAGTGGTGGATAGGAAGTAGCAGGTACTGTTTGCATGCATTACCCTCATTTTCATTTCTTTGTGGCATGGACTTTGTTTTACCAAGAGCCTTCTGAAATATTCTTTGAACAAAAGTTTCTTATCTCATTACTGTAATCCTCCATTGTTTAAGGAGGTTTGATGATGGTAGCAATTTGGAGGCTACCGTTTCCTGTAAGCTGTAACAAGAAAAAATGTATGTACCTAAGTATGTGTGTTGCTCATTTTATCTACTGTATCAGATACTTCATTTACCTTCTAAAATGATTCTCAGCATATCACAATTTTGAATGATCTAAGTGTACCCTCACCTGTAAATGCTCCCTACCTCAGTCCTGGCCACAATCTTATTAAGAGGCTTAGATGTAGTTGGCAACATTGAGGCTACTAATACCTACATATTGTGGAAAGAAACAGAATGCCTCAGTAAGTGTTGTTTTATGGCATAGTTTGAAGTAATTTCCAATTTGTCAACAGTATCACAAGCCTCTTAACTTGACGTTGCCGCTTTTTAATTTTGTTTATGCTTTGCTCTTTTTGTTTTGTTTTGCATGCTACACGCTTTTGTCAGTTTAATATGATTTGGTTCATGTTTTACACTGGTTCAGGTTCTGTAGGCAAAAAACATACCACTACTACCAACTGATATAATCCATTATTAAATTGTACATTCTTCACTCTATACATTTGAAATGTTGTACAGTAATGTTATGTTTGATTACATAATAAATACATTACATTACAGTGTACTGTACTGTACATAAAAATTTTATATGATATACCGTAGTCAAACAGTACTGTAGTTGCATTAAACTATTAGTCTTTCTAATATAATTTGTTAGTAAGTGTACATTGTAGTATCAATGGCATCACCACAATACATCATGCCTCAGGTCAAGTAAATCATTTCTTTTGTTCATTACATCATTGACCACCTTAACCAGCCAAGTTTTTCACTCTCCCATGATAATGTTGTCATGTTGAAAGTACTTATTCATCAAAAATGAAAATTACTGATACAAAACTAATACTGTACTGGGTTCACATTTCCTATGAAAAAATATGCAGTAGCATTACCCAATGGTGTTTTATTATCAGTAATGTATAATTTCAAGTAGAATTGTCCAACAAAATTGTAAAAACGTTAATTCCAGTGGGAGTAATTTCAACATGACAAGATGCCTTGAAACATCAGAATGAAATTAGTTGGCCTCTCACACAGAAATGACTGGAGGCCAACTGCAACTTTTATTTATCCTTAAGGCATAAAGTCCTGAATTATTTCCCCTTTTGTGAATAAATCAGTCAGCCTGTCAGTTTACTGATGCCTGTTCCCTCCCCAAAATACCCCAGGATAAATGACCATGGCAGAGTAACAGTGTTGGTGCCCTTGAACCTGTTGTAGTGACCTAGTTGTCCTCATGGCACTGTTGATGCCTCCTGCCCTCAGCACCTCACTTTACGTCTCAATCTTGACCCAAGACTAGTGGGGCATGACTTTGCTTACCTGTGACCTGTGACCAGCTCTCTTCATATGCATCCAGTTATGATCAAATCATATCTTGTCATAAATTGTACATATACTCTAACTCATGTTAATATTCTGTAGCCCAGCCCAGAACACAGCCTTCTTAATCTCATTCTCTGCTTAGGTTTAGCAATGAAAGAAACATGAAGATTTTAAGAAGTATAAAATCATACGACATCCATACTTTTCGCTTAGTAAATCTTTCTTAAAAGCTGTTTATTAAATACTGTATTGATATATGAAGCAGCATGTTTTTATTATCAGATGATGTATTTTGAACCATTAGTAATCATTCATAATGACAGTAATGACTCTGCAACACAATCAATATGAAGCCTCTGTTTACAAGTTTCAGTACCTGTACTGCTTTATCATATGAAAGGTTTTACCTTACTTACAGAAGCTATATCAAAATTTTGTCAATTTCAGCTTTTTTTTTTTTTTATTGTGGTGTTTTCATCTACACAACAAAACATCAGAGCAATTTATTTAATATGTGAGAGAGTGAGGTGAGAGATGTGTCCATGGGATGTAGCCAACCCGACTGGTGGCTGACACTTTGTATTAAGATGTCCTTGTTATCCTCAGGTCTACAGAGGCGACAGCGGCGAGTGCTGGACACAAGTTCCACCTACGTGAGGGGAGAGGAGAACCTGCATGGCTGGAGACCACGTGGCGACTCTCTCATCTTTGAGCATCAGTGGGAGCTGGAGAAGATCACCCGCCTCACACAGGTTGAGAGGACACGCCACTTCCTCCTCCTGCGGGAGAAACTGGGTCTGGGCACCACACCTCAGCCTCAGCATCACCACCACGACTTTACCAAGAGTGAGAAGGTAGGAGGACGCGCATCACAAAGGTAGAAATGAATGAAGCATGTATAATAATAATCTAAAATACCACCATTCCACCATAGACATATAATGGTAAGTTTTTTGTTTTTTTTGTAGAAGTTATTACCTTGTGTTTATTTACACTGGTCAGGGTTCAGTGAGCGACTAACTAGTGCTGCCAACTAGTATAGTTATATTTGTTATTGGCAAAATCATTTAAAGCTAGTTATTAAAGTTCAATAAAAAGAAAAGTTTTATTCCTGAATGCATTAAAAAACTAAAGCAACATTAAAGCAACATATCAAATCCAGGAAATTTGTCACTACATGAGAATACTGTACCATGAAAGGAAAAGTATCTGTTGACAATGTTTCAGTTCTAAATCTCTAAGGCCACACATTATCATTACAAACTTCTCATTTGAAGACTGTGTTTTCAAATATTGTACATTCTGTTGCCTGTACTACATAATATTTTGCACTTTCTCTTCACTTAAGTTGAAAAACACAAAAAATAGCCTCACCTTTCAAACACGTCTTCACACTCAATTTCGCCTTTTTCTCCCTTCCCCCTCTTTCTCTCTCCAGCTTCTTTTCTACAAACATCCTTTTATGCAGGAGGTGGCCAACCAAGCTGCCAAGGCCGGGTGTGATGCAAGGGCCGTCCTCACCCGCTACTCCTCCCGGGACAACTCATCCATTGACGCCGACACCATGAGCGAAGTCGAGAGAGTCACAGCACTCAAGTTTGCCTACCTCATGCAGGTCAGTGTTGCAAGGTTCAGGTCAGCATATATTTTTTGGCCAAGGATAAATTTCATCATAGTAATGAGAGCAAACTTACTCACTCATATTTATTGAAGGTGATAATTAAGATAAAAAAATTTACTGCATAGAACCTCTTTGTTTTCTCATTTTATTATTTCATTGTGAAATCTTTATTTTCTGGTAATATTTAAAAACATAAAGGTTTAGTTAATCCATTCATGATTAAAATATAAAAAAGTAACATGTGGCCTTGGTTATCTTATCAGGGGCGGTCACCACAGTCACACAAGCAGGAAACCCCCGCTCAGACCCCCAACGAGGAGCAGGACGTACTCACCACCTCTGTCACCTCCTCTTGTTCTTCCAACACATCAGCAGAGTATGCGTCTCCCTCTCTCTAAGTATTATGACTTCTATTTCAATTTCATATATTAATGTTATTAATGCTAGCTTCTACTAGCAAATGTTATATATCCATAATATCTCAACATCATTTTCATACCTCAATGCCACTGATTCTTCATAAATATCCTTGTCCAGCCTTCATTGAGTGTTCATCAGTGGGTTGAGGACAATAACTAAGCATTCTCCTATATCCATCCTCACTGGTAGTACAATAAGCACTCTGCTATATCCTCACTGATAGTACAATAACCATGGTACTGTAGTTGTGCCACCATGTTTGAAAAAGAAACACTAACCTTTTAATGTGTTAACCAGACTGGGCTCCCCTGAGCGTCCCCGAGCCCCAGTACCCGAGATGCACATCCCTCTGGGCGGTTCGGCTGTTACCACACGAGACTCACCCCTTGCTAGCCCTGACTCCCAGAGCTCCTCCCCCCTTGTAGAGTCTCGACCAGTGCCCCTCTATGTTCCCGAGGTGGAGGAAATTCGCATCTCCCCCGTGGTCAGTCGGAAGGGTTACCTCAACGTGCTTGATGACCGCACCAACACCTGGATCAAGAGATGGGTCGTAAGTACATTACAGTTTGTGTTTCTTTAGCTAATGGGAAATATCATCACCTAATATCAGTAAAATTATAATATATGTAGTGATAGGATGTGCAGATTACAAGTCCCCGTCATGACCCATGTTCAGGTGGTGCGGAGGCCGTATGTCTTCATATTCCGAGATGAGAGAGATCCAGTGGAACGTGGCCTCATCAACCTGGCCACTGCACAGATCGAGTACTCAGAGGACCAGCAGGCCATGGTCAGAGTACGAAATTCATTCAGGTACGTGGCAGCAGCATGTACTTACATCAGTGTTTGTTGGGTATCTTCATTCTGTTGTATCAAAGTTTTAAGTTCTTATCAGCGAACACTAATTCCACAAAACTATGCCAACAACCAGGCTAGCTCAGTGTAGGAATTTTATTTTATGGCACATTTTGGAGAACATTTTACTCCAAGAAAATTGGTTCATTGAGTCAGACAAGACAGTCCCGTTTTGTTGAGTCTAGGGTATTTAACCATAATGTTAGTTTTTATTATGTTGAACCTGCCTAACACCGAGTCATAAGGGGGGACCTGTTTTATATATCATAGAATTATTAAGGAACAATCAGACATCGTCCCACTGTAAGTATTTTCGATTTACAGCGTTGTGACAAAGCAGCGAGGATTCTTGCTACAAACACTGGGTGACAAGGAGGTACATGACTGGCTCTATGCTATTAACCCACTCTTGGCAGGACAAATCAGGTAAGATATTCTTATTTGTATGGTGCTGTGAACCTTTTTTGTATCATTTCAATCTGTATTTTTACATTAGCAAATTACATTCAAGTAACATGAAAATGAAAGTTAAAGTGAATCAGACAGATGTAGCTGTGATTATTTGATTATCACAGTGAAGTTAAGTGGGAGAATGCAGTGAGTAGTGATGATGGGATTTTATGTTTTTTAACGGTTTGATCCGATCTGAACTGGTTTGAACAAACAAATTTCCATACAATTCAACATTATATATAAGATAATGAGTGAAGAATGGTTTACTCTACTTCAGGGTTGGGCAACGTTTTGATGCCTAGGGCCGGATGTGATTATTACGATAAGGCCGCAGGCCACAGGTCAAATGAAATGCCCAATATGTAATATATATATATTTTTATTTCCTTTCCAAAAATATACAGTACTACTGTGTAAGAAATAAGGAATTCCTATGTAAATATTAGATTTGTGTAATTATTTCCTTACATAACAAAGTTTAAATTATTATAAATGTACAAACTAAGCAGTAATATGCTTGAAATCGCCCGTCAGCACCTTGACTCCTACGAAACGTACAAATTCCTTCCTCAGAGAGGCAACGACACTAAACACAAGTTACCCAGGTTGAAAAAAAACCATGTAACTTTAATACAGTTAACGAGACATGTACTGTATTTCGTACTGTTGGTAATGTAACAAAACAGAACCATATTTCACCTTTAAAACATGATTGTAGAAAAAAAAGACTAGAGATCATCAATACCATTAATTCATTGGCAGTAAGAGAGGCAATCTAAAAAAAAAATATAAAAAAATAAACTAGATTGTTGTACTCCATGCCCTGGTGATGTCAGGAAAATCCAGACCTAGGTGTAAAAACCTTGTAGGGGCATCACTGAGTGATACGGTAACGCCGTAACGGTACTTAAAGGTAGTGTGTGTGGTTCAGTGTATCTGGCGGGCCAGATTCAAATGTGTCGGGCCAAACGATAAAAGCAGCTCGACTCTTGCGGACCAGATTACAATGCAAATCATGCTTTGCATCGAGGGCCAGACAATAGACCTTCGCCAGAGGTTGCCCGCCCCTGCTCTGCTTCTTCCCTTTCCCTCCCTCACACACACTTTTCCCTCTTCATTATGCCTTGTCTCACATTAACATTCTTTCCCGACATCACCTGCCCTCTATCTTCCTCATTTCTACAGTTTCCTACTTCACCCACACTATGCCTCCACTTCACTTTTCCCAAAACTTTACTGCCCATTTCCCACAGATCAAAGCTTGGCCGCAGGAGTCGTCACACTTCCGGAGGCAGCCACCCAAACACACTCTCCATCCCCACCAAGTGAAGCTTCGACAATCACCAGGCTCACTTCTGCCTTTCGGAACGACCTTTTTCATCCTCCGAGATCTCCCCAATGGCTTGAAACCTGTAAATTACCTCACATCATCATAATACAATATTTTTTTTTGTTTATAGTTTACAGAATGAAAACTTTTAGGAGATTATATTATATAATATTGCCCGTTGCCGTGTAGGTAGATAAATTGCCTTTCGGAATGACCTGTATCCGAGATCTCCGTCATGGCTTGAACCTGTAAATTACCTCACATCATCATAATGCAATTTTTTTATATAATATATACGGTATAGTCTACCAGGCACTGAATGGGGGGGGGGGATAATAGGAGACAATATATTGCTGCACGCTATCTAGGTAGACAAATTTAATTGCCTTTTGGACCGACCTTTATCCTAGATCTCTGTTCTTGCTTGAACCTGTGAGTTACCAGGTACTGGACTGAATGGGAACCTTAGGAGATAAGTAATGCTGCACACTGATAAGGTGAACATAAAGCCATGTTCTGTGGATGTTGGATGGGAGGAGGAACTCAAGAGTTGTAAGAAGGTGCTCATGTCATGGATATATTATTCTTAATAAGGCTCTTACTATATCAATACGGGATCAATTAACTTTGGGAAAACCTTGTGGCAGAGTCCCTCATCAGATTAAAGTTTTTTTTTTTTTTTTTTTTTTTTTTTTTTTTTTTTTTTTTGCTCTCCCTTGCAGCATGTAGTAGCAGTCAGTATACTTATTGTATATATGGGTACAACCCCAACATATAGTTTTGGGACAAACACCACTCATGGCAATTAAACTCAAATCCGTGCCAGGCTAAGTACCTTATTAGTTTCAGAATATCAACCAATGGGTTATTAAGTGGCAAGGTTGGTTGAGGCTCTGAAGTGTGTAAAGTGCTCATCAGCCTCGTAGTGGTGTTTTTTCTGTAACAGGATACTTATCATAAATACATTACCCATATGTCTTATAGACTTAATCAACAGTGGACTACTTAGAATGAGGTGTTCCAGTAACAGTTGCATGACTGTATCTGTTCTATAGTCCCTAAGAAGACAATACAGTACTGTTCAAAACACTGATAGTGGTATTATTAAAATATGGAGGGGTACTGGATTTGCCTTGTGTGTGTAGTAAGGGATAGCGTCACACTTTCCTCACGTCTGACGCTTGGGCTGGAGGATACAGTACCTCACCCAGTTCTAATAACACCACCGTGAGCTTTTCGTACACTGCAGGATAACCCATGAAAATCCATGCAGTGAGCTTTTTTTTTGGTCACACTGCAGGATACCCATTAATTCTTTGCAGTGCTAGCTGTGTTCCTTCCATATGTTCACTATTAAGTCAAGGCAGACCTTATAATTTTGTCTTACCAGATGATATGTGTCCTATGTGCTTGCCTGCTGCCTGTCAGTATACAGGTTCTCAACCCTTTCTTATGATGATCATTGATTTATAGTGGACTTGTTAGCATTGCAGGATATATTATCAAGTTAGTAGAGACAAAATACACATCACTATTCGTATTACATTCCTTCTTAACTATGTAGCTGCCATGCCATGCACAGGGAAGGAAAAGGAGTACCCTACTTCTTAATAAAAAAACTTCCTAATGATATAGCTGGCATACCATTCACAGTGAAGGACATAAGTATTCTTAATGAAAGTTTGTAAATCAGCAACTTTACTGAAGTAAAGTATGAGTGATTACCAGCAACTTTACCTGTGTATGAAAATGATAAACAGTCATATTATCTGTGTCATAAAAATGTGACAAGCATGATTTTTAACGTCTTTAAGCTTCAGAAAAGCAGCAGCTGTATTACCATATGTGTATAGATGATAACTGAAGGGGCTGAATCTCTGCTCATCACTGTTAAACTGATTATTGTTATGTTGATATGAAGCTGCAATGCCGCTCACAGGGAAGGAATAGAGTACCATACTGTACTTTTATTACGAGTGTGAAAAGCAGCAGCAGTTTTATCATAATATGTACAGTATGTTGCTAGTTACTGAAAGGAGCTGAATCTCTGCTCACCACACTTTCAGACATTTAAGTTTCCTTTTTTATGCTCCGCTCATGGGGTTTACATAGGAAAATCTTCCCTTCTACAATTGAGCTTTTATGTGACGATGACAATTTCCTTTTAAACAGGAAGTAATGTATGCCTTATTCACCCTACACTAGAATTACTGTCTAAAACACCCAACAAACACACACACACACACACACACACACATACATACACAAACAAACAATTCCTTGTGTAGGAATGTTGTAGAGACACATCTTCATTTCACAACCTGCTGATGCCTGACTACTATACTTTGTGTATGGTGTAAAGGAATTTTAGTAAGGATCTTTGACCTGGCATTCCTTGGCAACATCATGTAATAAGTACAGTTATAATATTTTCAAGGGCAGCTGTTCATGAAGAAATAGTAGGTAAATTTTAAAATTATGATAAGCCAGGGAAATTTAGTAGAGAGCTTTGGCTATACTATTTTAGGTTGTATTTTATGATTTTTATGAGGGCAGCTGCACAAGAGACAAGCCAGGGAATTTTGGTAAAGAGCTTCAGCTGCCTGCAGCTTCATTGGATTTGTCACATAATTTTTCTGAGGGCAGCTGCTCAGGTGATAAGCCAGGGAAATACAGTGGGAGGAATAATTGAACCAGGCCGGATTCCAGGCACTAAAACCTTAATAACTGAGATGTATGTAGATGGCATAATTGCCTCTATAGAAATCTCTTATACCAGACACACTCCAGTCCTGTCACACATTCCCGACTCTCTAGATTTAATGATGAACACATTCCCTGATGCAGAGTTGTGAAAAAGGAAGCTTGTAAGATGTGATACTATTCATATAAATAAGCATATATATAAATATATATTAAGGTGATTTTTAAAGTATATATTATGCCAGTCAAGTCCTCAGAAATGAGTGTAGGGCAGCTCTAGTATGAAATAATAAGCAACATAGTTCTGTGTAAAAATTATGTATACAGTACTACAAGCCCAACATTACTCAATGAAGTCAATAATAGTGTCAATATTACCTGTAGAGATCAGTGAGTGTAATACTGTACCGTATTGTAGAGGATTCCATTCATGTTGTTAATACAATACTCTCATGGTATGTGGAAACGTGTACATTATTATACAGAGTTTATCATAAGACTGCAAATAAATTATATTATGAAGAAACAGTATATATATATAATATATAACATGGACTGTATGATGTACCGTATGTCATGTATATAATGATTATATAGTGAGAAAAATAAAAAAATTCTAGGAGTTGTGGGGTTTGAGAAAACAAATTACCATACCTTTGCACAAATAGACCAGCCTAGTCTGAATAAAACTAAAGAGCAGTGATAGAAACTTTATACCACAGCCTCAGTAGAGAATAATGTAGAAAAAAAATGCAGTGAAATACTTTGCAAAATAATCTTCAGTAGAAAATTGATACCGGTATTGAGACGTGTAAAATTGTCTTCATAGGAAAAAAAAGCAATGTAAGATTAAAATATAAATAGTGCAAGAAAATGCATGTAAAAAGATCATCTCTCCCTCTCTCATACATATTTACAGTATATAGAAATACATTATAAGGTCCAACATCAGGACCCTCTATCATACATGCATACATTAGGTGTGGTGAGAGGAGGTTTGAGGCTTTACTGCTTGTAGCAATTATTTCTATTGTTGACACTATTTCTCTCTTGACTCCCAGTCTCTTACCTAATAACCAAAGTTTATTTTTTCCTCACCAAACAAGTGGCACTACCAGCCAAGAGAATCTCTACTGAATTTTAGGTTGTCGAAAATTTAACACCATTTGAAGAGGAGCCTTTGTTGACAATATTCCGCTACTTGTACCTGATGAAGCAGTTGTGTAATGTTGTCAGTAAAGGCTCCTTTGCAGATAGTATTTATTTTTCAACACACTGTCCCTGAATTTTCAGTTTGTTAACACTGATGATGAACCTCTGTGATGGCCCCTAAAAAGCAAGGATTATGAAGAGTGCAATTAAAAATTATTAATCTATGAAAATCAGTAATTACATGGGCTTTCAGTGAGGCACATTTTCCAGTTTACACACGGAAAATAGCATTTACTGAATCTAAATACTCAAAATTGCTGATGAGGTTGTATTTGTTGTTTTAAAAGATTCCTTGTAGAAACATATGCATCATCCAGGGTGTCATACCACCAGATATTCAGTTAATATAATAAATAGAGATATCATGATATATTGGGTTGGGTTACCCTGGTGATTGGAAAGCCTGAAACCAAAGATGTTAGTCAGTAAGAGTAAACTATCCTTATCTAGTCACAAGCATCACCATAACACAGTATAATTTAAGTTCCTCATAAGAGATAGTGAATTTGTTTATGTTAGTTTGTCTATTTGTTTAATAAAGAGTTAAAAACTTTATATTTATTATTATAAAAATGAGATAGAGTAGACTGTCCTGTGGCCTAAAAGAGCTGCTGCATAATTATTAAAGTGTATATCACGGCAGTCGACATATGTATCTTTAAAAGAATTTTTTATATATATGTTCATAATTTGAATATCAATAGTTAGTGATATTGTGTTATAGAGTATATCTCAAACATTTATTTATGAAACTCACTGTAAAGCTTGATGTTTACAATGATATGGCCAAATGTACGGTAATAATTTATATTGTTATTTCATTATCCTAATTGTATTTGTATGCTCTGGGTACAGTCATGGTTAGTAATAATCATACACATATAAGTAACTAAAATAAATTGCTCACTAATGTATGAAGTTATTGTTTTGAATAGTGGGTAGCTGCTTGTAATAAATTAAAAGATGTTAGTTAACCTGTTTATTGGTAAGTTTATCAGCTAACAAAAAGAGGAAAACTATCAAACATTAACATGAATCACCCCAACGTGGATGATTATTATTGACCACAACTGTACCTGCTTCAATTATCTCTCTTATCCAATTAACCTTCCTCTTCATTTACTTCCTAATATTTTTCAACGCATCTACACACTGACGTTCATCTACTACTGTATATTGAAATGGTAATTATCTAAACTATTAATTTTCTCTCTCTATATCTGTTTATCTTTAAGTTCACCTATACTGTACAGTCGCGGCACATAATCCTTGACCAGACTTCCCCATACACCCTGATCAAGGACTATTATGTGTCATGACTGTACATCCATCTATTTAGTCTGCCAGAACAACATGCATGCAATATAGTGATGTTAATTTAGGAGCGAGAGCAGTGTTGGTATATCTGGAGCAATTGATTCCTCCAAACTATTCCAGCCAACAGGCTACCATTAATTTTTATCATCTAGTCCTGTCACTCCTGTGTTTCGTGGTATACATTGGAGGAAACAAGGAGCTCCATTCAACTAAAAGTGTATTACTCCTTTAATTAATAAGAAGTTTCTGTTTCACGTTTCCTTACACAATTAACATAACCTCCTCAATGAAGGATATCTAAGAATAACTTGCTACGGAAATAGTTGTGTACATACAGTGAATGGGGAAATCCCAGTAGGTGGGGCCATTATAAAAGGTTACCAAACAAATACGAGTTGTTGTTTTTTCTCTCTTTCTCACGATTCCTAAAAGATACATACATGGGTGACTCATTGAGGAGGGCCTTGACCCCACCCATGCCAGGCTATTGAAGTCCTGAGGTAAGTTAGCCATGCGCCTCTGTACCAAATATATATACATGAATGCACGTTTTATTGTACGTGTAGCCTAATTATTTTGTGGATTGTGGTTACTACTGCTGCTGGTTACTCTGTCCTATCACGGTTTTATTTGATACTACGACATAATTAAGTGTTGTCAGACTGTCAGATGATTGGTGTCGCCGTGTCGGTAATTCATCTTTGCCTCACCGGTCCACAACTTCACAACCATAAGTTGATAATTATTACACCTGTGATAATTTGGATTTTGAGGAACAGCAGGAAGTCAGGAACATCAATCGCCAATAATCACCACCATATGTTCTTGTTTCTTTAGGTCTAGGTAGGTTAAGATATTAAATGTATATGTAGGGTTTTGTGTCTGTTAAGGTTAAATAGGTTAAGATATTATAAGTATATTGTAATTGTAAGTAAAATTATAGATAGTACTCCAGTTGCCTGTGTGAGTGTGATAATCCAAGGTTTTACGCATGCTCAGAGACACATCCGGATTCTTTCCCTCCCATATGTAAATACGTGATATATTATAACGTAATTCGTTCCCTGTATGTGGACATCCCTGTAAAATGATGGTAAAATTTTAATCATCGTCGTCTCTTGATTGTGAGTTGGTATCTAATTACGGTATGCGATTGGAACTGGAATATTAAGCAAAAGAAGTGCCTATCCTTTAAATTACCGATGCATGTTTCAAGACGCAGTGAATGTGTAAACTTTTTAGTAGTGGTGAGGGACTCCACCTTCATCACCTCATGTTCGTGCCCTTCACTCCTTATTGACAGTTGACAGGTTGGTGGTTAATAGTTTGTTCAGCCCGCAATACAGTGGAAATAGATCCCCCTTTTCTGTTTTAGTTTTGAATCCGTTAGTGTCCATGGAAATTCATTATGTTAGTAGTATTAGTTTTCTCATTCGTGCCCTTCACTCCATCTCGACAGATGTGTGAGAATCTGAGCAAGTCAAACCAGCACCACCCCCCTCCTATACAGATAGCCCCCTGTTTCACCAGTTAAGTGGTTAAAGTGATAAGATTGTTAATACGGCTTGTCCCACTGTGACTGCCGCTTGCTTGTATTGAGGTGGCGGGGTAGAAATGAATATGTGAAGCCTTAAAACGAAACAAAACACGTGCCGTGAAGAAATGCCAGATAGGTCACCGCCCGTCACCATCATTTGGCTCATGTTTGACAACCACACATCTGGAAAAAACATGATATATCCCAGTATGCGTTATAATTCAATTTTTCATTAATAATGTCTACTGATCTTCTTTATATACTGTATAATATTATGTGGTATATAAACATAATTCATTTTGTTCACCACAATACTCTCTTGCTTAAATATAATGTTACATAATCACTAAACTTTCTTGGCAACTAATCGACCAATCATCTCCATCGTTATATGTTAAACTCCCTTCACTTCACCAACGTGTAGCACTGTAGACTGTAGAGTATAGTATAGAGGAGCCCTGAGGCATAAAGAAACCCTTCCACAACTGTACAGTACCTTCCTATTTTGAGAGAGAGAGAGAGAGAGAGAGAGAGTACAATCCCTCAAACAAGGGGCCGATGCAAGAACATCTGTGGTGTGCGTGGTACTGGTACTGTACGATGGCTGTGTTATTTGTGTATGGAGCCATAGTATGCACCACGAAAGTTCTTGAATAGGGTCCAAAAGATTTAAAGAATTTTGTACCATAACTGTGATCCCTTTCAGACAATGGTCGGACATAGCCTACTGGACTTATGAATATTTACAATGGCTAACCCTAGACTTGGGTATTGTCTGTAAATGTGGTCGTGTGATGGACAGAATAGGTCGTTTGTTATGCCCTCACCACCGTACCGTATTCCCACACTCATAACCCTAGAGAACAACAATAACAACAACAACAACAACAAGGGTACGAGGTGTTTGTATGTAAAGTCGTATCACACGTGGGTACAGTACGAGTAGAGTTGGTACACCTTGTCTATTTCGTATATATTTTAATGATTGGTGATCCTGATAGTCAACCCGATAAAGGATTGAATCGGGTCTGGGAATAATAATAATATCACACATGCACCTCACTCCCGATAACCACTTACTTACGTAGGTCTATATAGTCCATTATTATTACTACCATTATATTTTGTAGCATATCTATTATTTGACGCCATTCCGATATAAATAAAAAAAAAGTGATGATGTTAGGCTAAAACATATACTTTTTTTTTCACTGAAGTATATAACTGTACAGCCACAATCAAATAACCACCAACACTTTCCTTCCATCTTGCCAATAAATCACAGTATCATATCAAAATATAATCATACAACAACACATTACATCAACTCAAGCAACCCCCTCAATATTGGGTTATTATGAGGTGCTGCAAAATCAATCATACACGTGTTGTTTTTTATTACCAAGATATTTACTACTATGGAAGGAAATTAAGTGTCGATGGATATTTGATAATGGCTGTACAGTATACCCACCCACAGACTTAATTAGGAAGGTATTGACGCCTCACAGTGAACCCTGTATATAGCCTAACCTTGACGTGTAAAACCCTGAAGTACTTGGTAATGACATCCCTGTATTATTATTATTATTATTATATGGTTTGAGCTTTAGTTAGTCAGTGCTTCATATTTAAACGTCACGGGGTCATGTATGATTCACAGTGAGGTTGTCCAGGCTTCAATTCCTTCCTAGTAACTCCGTGGGTGTAGGCTACAATAATATATAATTAATCAAGTTGAAACACAAACCTCTGAGTAAGTTTGATTTAGTATGATATATAGTTGTACCGACGCCAGACGATGTTATACCAGTAGTAAAAGTAGAGTATAAGACTGTTGTTGTTTATTTTGTTGTTGTAGGTGTGTGTGTGTGTGATAAGGGTAGCCTACTCATGGGTCTAGAACGGTGGTGACCTACAGGTGTGTGATAATTCAACTTCCTCTGTTTGTGTGTGTGTGTGTGTGTGTGTCCTCTCTCTCTCTCTCTCTCTCTCTCTCTCTCTCTCTCTCTCTCTCTCTCTCAGCATGGATAATTGTCAGTGGTAGAAGGGAAAATTACCATATATGCCATACTCTCTCTCTCTCTCTCTCTCTCTCTCTCTCTCTCTCTCTCAGCATGGATAATTGTCAGTGGTAGAAGGGAAAATTACCATATATGCTATACTCTCTCTCTCTCTCTCTCTCTCTCTCTCTCTCTCTCTCTCTCTCTCTCTCTCTCAGCGTGGATAAGTGTCAGTGTGGGCTAAATAGGGAAAATACCCTGTATGCTACGGTATGTTTCACTTCTCTTTCCACCTTGAAGGATGATGACTGGTGATGGTGACGCATTAGAGAGAGAGAGAGAGAGAGAGAGAGAGAGAGAGAGAGAAGAGAGAGAGAGAGAGAGACTTACAATATCATGTATTCCCATATGTATATTTTCATTCCATAGATACAATTTCAATAATCCGTCTATTATTATTATTATTATTATTATTATTACACACAGGTAGCGTCTGGTGTTTGTCAATGTCACACCCAAGGTAATTAAGGTCAGTGCTACGTGTGTGTGTGTGTATGTGTGTGTCATCACTGTGTAGGCAATATGTGTGTGTGTGTGTGTGTGTGTGTGTGTGTGGTTTAATAATAATTTTCCATCAGTTTGGTCTAATTCAAAACAATGATCGACTGGGCACGAAAAATATATATATATATATATATATATATATAATAATTTTAAATAAATATCGTTCTCCTCAAAGTATAATACTGTATAATTATGTATAAATCTAATCACGAAATAATCACTCGGTCTAGAGACAATTATTTCCTACAACGGTAATACAGTGACACGTGACTCACCATGTACCGATAAGCAACAACAACAACAACAACTACTACGGCTCCACCTACCCACTTAACCCACCTACCCACGTAACCCACCTACTCACATAACCCACCTATCTATCCACGTAACCCACCTATCTACCCACGTAACCCACTTATCACCTATCTACCCACGTAACCCACCTACCACCTACCTACCCACATATACCCACGTAACCCACCTAACCCACCCACCCAGGTAGTCAGTCAGTATCTCCCTTTCCCCTATAGTAAAATGTTTAGATATGAGTTAGTTTCCTGCCATACATACATACAATACATACAGTACTTGTGGAAGAATCAAAGCTCTCTAATGTATACCAAAAATACACTAAATATCCCCTTAAGAACCCTATGATCGTGTATGAAACTGCTGGGTGGCTTCCGATTCCTCCTAACTGTGCCACAAAACGGGCTACTTCAGACTTCAGTATGTGTGGTGTTTCGTGGCATTGTGTGAAGGACTCGCTAACCCCCAATGTTCTTACTACATCACAGCAGGTCCCTTAATAATGACACTAATAAATACACTCCCCGGGAAATACAGCAGAAGGACGAGCATGACATTATGGTTTATTTGTCAACTTTTCTACGGGACGGGAGGGAAGTGATGACGCACAATGATTGGTTAGGTATATTCCCCTGTGATTATATACTGTATATTATTATAAAAATTGTATATATAATGGATTTCAAGATTCTAGGACCATATTATGAACATGACTCTACCTTTTTTTTATGTGTGTGTTTGTGGTGTTTGTGATAGCTCTTATGTGTGGTAGTTTTTTTGTTTTTGTGGTAATTTTGTGTTTGTGGTAGTACTGTATTTGTGGTGGTTTTGTGTTTGTGGTAGTACTGTATTTGTGGTAGTTTTGTGTTTGTGGTAGTACTGTATGTGTGGTAGTTTTGTTTTTGTGGTAGTACTGTGTTTGTGGTAGTACTGTATTTGTGGTAGTTTTGTTTTTGTGGTAATTTTGTGTTTGTGGTAATTTTGTGTTTGTGGTAGTTTTGTTTTTGTGGTAGTTTTGTGTTTAAAGTAGTACCTATAGTTAGTTCTGTGTGGTAGTTTCCATTATATAGTTATTTGCTTGGGAACTTGACGCTACTAGCTGTTGTCTTCATTTGTGGTAGTTTTGTGGTAGCAGAGTGATATAGCCTATTATAGTAAGATGTTTGTGGTAGTTAATTTTGTGGTAGCTCTGAGTGATATATAGTAAGGTGTTTGTGGTATTTTTGTGGTAGGTCTGAGTGATATAGTGATAAGGTCTTTGTGGTAGTTTTGTGGTAGCAGAGCGATATATATAGTAAGGTCTTTGTGGTATTTTTGTGGTAGTTGCTAGTGTGAAAGTTCGTAAATACAGTGTTTACGGTAGCTTTACATTACCATATTTACTGAGAAGCATGATATCACATTTTTTCTGTGTTTGTCTAAGGTATTATCGTGTCTACAAACTGACTGACAAATACTTCCTACTAATGGAATGACGTAAGGTGTTTGTTTGTTTATTTGAGTATTATTTTATTTCATTCTCAATAATCAGTTTAGATATTTGTTCATAATTTTGTGACGTGAGGTGTTCATTTGAGCATTTTATTTCATTCTCATTAATAAGTTTAGATATTTGTTCATAACTTTGTGAGATGTTAAATTGTTTACAGCAGACTGACAGACAAAACTAGACACGTGTAACCTCTCCACCTTCGATTTACTGTCTGAGATAATAACTGATTTATATTATGACTAACACCAGACGATGGTTATATATATACTGTCGCAAAATGACGACGACTTAAGGTTTATAATTATAGTATCGAGTACACGGAAGGTTGCAAATTTCACGCACGCACACACACACGCATTTCCAGCGCTTGACACACACACACACACACAGTTCCAGCGCTTGACACACACGCATTTCCAGCGCTTCACACACACACACACACACACACACACACACACACACACACACACACACTTCCAGCGCTTCACACACACACACACAGTTCCAGCGTTTGACACACACACACACACACACACACACACACACACACAGTTCCAGCGCTTGACACACACACACACAGTTCCAGCGTTTGACACACACACACACACACACACACACACACACACACAGTTCCAGCGCTTGACACACACACATACAGTTCCAGCGTTTGACACACACACAGCATAAAGAATTAAAATGTAAGACTACAGAACTTCAATACAACTTTATTATTATATATATAGGTTTGTTGTTCTTTAATCACTGGGTCACGTAATTGTCTCTATTCTAGTTTTCATTCTGTTATGTGTTCGTGAGTGTGTGTATGTGTGTGTGTGTGTGTGTGTATGTGTGTGTGTGTGTGTGTATGTGTGTGTGAGAGAGAGAGAGAGAGAGAGAGAGAGAGAGAGAGAGAGAGAGTGTGTGTGTGTGTGTGTGTGTGAGAGAGAGAGTGTGTGTGTGTGTGTGAGAGAGTGTGTGTATGTGTGTGTATGTGTGAGTGTGTGTGTGTATGTGCCTGTGGTAATTGATTTTCATGGGTCCCGCTTACCCTTATATTCTGTTGCCTGTTTTTTGATTGACGACACGGTACAATAAAAAAATAAAAAAAATCAATCATTCACTGCAGTACTTCCAAAATAATGAATGACCTCTCTTTCCATAATATAGCCTGTGTAAAAATCCCTGTGGCCTGTGTCTCTTCATGTCTCCTCCCTTGTGACTAAAGGCTACGAGGAGGTCTTTTTGAAGCGCCTTACCTAACACAGTCCTCTTTCTTCCTACTTTATACAGCCCTACTAATACGTTTCAGCACCGGACAGACGGTGTTTTTCGTAAATATCTCCTTAACGAATCGTTGTATCAATATAATATTTCAGCACACTGTCTTTAACACCCGGGCGTAATTTATGGCTGACATACCATATTACTATATGTGTCATGTTAGGAGTTTACTGAGTGATATTAAGCCTAATCCAGTCATCATATCTAAGGCGTTATAGAGAATCGGACGAGTGTGGGGTACTCTTGTAACCCCTCCACCAACACCCCGAAATCCCCCCACCATTCCTTCCTTCCCTACCCCAATATCTCATTATCCCCCTCCCCGTTTCACTCTTCACCCCCCTATTTACACCATTCACCTTCCATTTTTTATTTTTTTTATGACAGTATGTATATACGTATCGTTCATTAGTAATATTGTTTAATACAGTTACCGTTGTGTGTGGACATGAAAACCAGAGTGGGTCAAATGACCATTAAAGCAATAGCTAATGCCGTTGTTAATGGTCGTATAGCCGGATAATAACCCACGTGTCTAAGGCCACCAGAAAAATAATTAATTTTGGTTTTGGGCAACCAAATATAATCGTTCATGGTTGCTTCATGTGTTCTTTACCTTTTTAAATAACCAATTTATGCCTTAATTGAATATTCAGTCTCCCGTATCCCCTCCCCCTCTCTCTGAGGTATGAGGTACCCCCCAGTCCGAGGCTATGACTCAAGTAGTGACAGGGTAGAAATCATTGACTGCCGAGGCGCACCTATTAGCAACAATGTTGTCCATTTGCCCCCGTGGATGCAGGGCAGCGTTTGTTCTTCGTCTTGCCACATTGTACAAACGTGAAAGCCAGTGATGATGAAGACGATGACGTTTTCCTTGACAGTGATTGTGAATAAATTTTGTTTTATCATATTTGCATCATTAAATCCTACACTATTATATATATATATATATATATATATATATATATATATATATATATATATATATATATATATATATATATATATATATATATATATATATATATATATATATATATATATATATATATATAAAAGGGACAAGTCAACAAAATAACATTATATTAACTGGACCAAGTTGACATTTTATAATGAATAGGTACACAGTATCTAATAACTTTTCCTAGAAGGTCTAGACCACAGGTAATGCCAGTACATCGTGTTCACTTGCATGGTTGACCATAAGGACTACAAACATGGACGTTCTACATACTACATGTATGTAAACATGCTGTTGTACAGTAATTATCAAAGTAAAATACGTCTTGCCTATATAGAATTGTACTGTACCATACTCTTAGTTAATAATCATATCTATACATATACATCTACATAACATTCTAATATATAATACAGTGATGGAAGAAATAGGGAGGGACACGAGTGATGAGGGAGGCGAGGAGCTAGGGGGAGAAGAGGAGGAAGGAGGGGTGAGAAGGGGGGGATGTAGTTGTGGTTAGGAATGGTTTGGGAGGGTGTTGGGGGGGCCACACTTTCCTTCGAATTCGTCAATATGACTGGCCAGCTTTGTGCTATTTTTCACGAGTAAACTCCTCGCATAACACATATAGGAATATGGTATGTCAGCCATAAATTACGCCCGGGTGTTAAAGATAGTGTGTTGAAATATTATATTAATACAACGTTTCGTTTAGGAGATATTTGCGAAAAACAGCGTCTGTCCGGCGCTGAAACGGATAGTAGTTAAATACCTCTTCCCCGCGTCACCTACACACACACACACACACACACAGTTTCAGCGCTTGTCACACACACACACACACACACACACAGACACATTTCCAGCTCTTGTCACACACACACACACACACACAGAGTTCCAAAGCTTCACACACACACACACAGAGTTCCAAAGCTTGACACACACACACACACAGAGTTCCAAAGCTTGACACACACACACACACACACACACACACACAGAGTTCCAGCGCTTGTCACACACACACACACACACACATAGTTCCAAACCTTGACACACACACACACACACACACACACACATACAGAGTTCCAGGCTTCCAGCACTACCAGACGCATGACTACACCCGGGTCAAGAAATTTGTATCCTACTTTTACTCAATATTGTCTCGGAACTTTCCCTCTCTGGACACATGCATGGACGAAGGCCTCTCAAACACTCACCTTGTTTATTTATTTATTTATTTATTTATCTTTAAGTGGGTAGTACAGTGTTTGTAAATCTGGAGCAACTGATTCCTCCAAACTATTCCAAACAACAAGCCATTATTATTATTATTTTTGTTAATCTGGTGGTCCTAGCTGTTTCCTGGCAAACTTTTTTTTTTTTTATGGAAATCAAGGCGCTTCAATGTATCAAAAGTATACTATCTCCTTAAGGAACCCTGTGATCGTGTATGAAACCTGGTGGTGCATGGCTTCTGATTCCTCCTGACTATGCCACGAAACAAACAAACAAACAAACAAACAAACAAGCTCCTTTAATGTACTAAGTGTGTGTGTGTGTGTGTGTGTGTGAGAGAGAGAGAGTGTGTGTGTGTGTGTGTGTGTGTGTGAGAGTGTGTATGTGTGTGTGTGTGTGTGTGTGTGTGTGAGAGAGAGAGAGTGAGAGTGTGTGTGTGTGTGTGTGTGTGAGAGAGTGTGTATGTGTGTGTGTGTGTGTGTGTGTGTGTGTGTGTTTCGTGGCAATGCTTGAAGGACTCGCTAACCTCCAATTTTCTGACCACATCACTGGGGTCTTTAAAGTATAGAAGAGAGATGGATGGAGGGATTGTTGATATTATTTATTATTATTATTATTACCTTTCAAAATAATCGTGCTACACTTGCTATGGAGAGTTGAGGGTGTGTATAGTATGAGGGAGTGTAAGTATAGTATGAGGGAGTGTGTGTATAGTATGAGGAGGTGTAAGTATAGTATGAGGAGCTAGGGTGTATATTATGAGGGAGTGTGTGTATAGTATAAGTGGGTGTAAGTACAGTATGAGGGTGTGTAAGTACAGTATGAGGAGCTAGGGTGTATATTATGAGGGAGTGTGTGTATAGTATGAGGAGCTAGGGTGTATATTATGAGGGAGTGTATAGTATAAGTGGGTGTAGGTATAGTATGAGGAGGTGTAAGTACAGTATGAGTGGGGGGGGGGTGTATATTATGAGGGGGTGTAAGTACAGTATGAGTGGGGGGGGGGTGTATAGTGTGTAGCCTTCATGGGTGACAGGGTATACAATTTCCTAGTGTCGATTTGTATCTTAAGTCGAGTTTCTTTAGTTTGAAGAGAGAGAGAGAGAGAGAGAGAGAGAGAGAGAGAGAGAGAGAGAGAGAGAGAGAGAGTGTGTGTGTGTGTGTGTGTGTGTGTGTGTCGAAAATACACCTATAAGCTCTTCCATCTATCTCGGATTTTCAGAATATACGTGAAATATATTCCAAATAATTGAAGAACAAAAATTAATCCATATTAAAACAGATACCATCATAAAAAAAAAAAAAAAAAAAAAAAAAAAAAAAAACAGATACGTAAATAGATATAATTAATTAAGTCGAGTTAGTAGAATGTCTTGTTTTTAAATTGAATGCAAGACTACTGAATCCTCCTATGTGTTGTCTCCTGTAGAATCTCCCCTTTTCAAGTTAATTAAATGTGTCAAGGATAAACAAATCACAATATGCTTGCTTATAAGGCCAGTCTATATTTATATATATATATATTGTATAAAAAATAGTTCACCCTCATGTGATTTTCAGCCCGTCTGCCTTGAACTAGACCTTACGAATAATTATGTGTGTGTGTGTGTGTGTGTGTGTGTGTGTGTGTGTGTGTGATTTGTTTTTGTTTATATATTGTACATACATGCATACATTTATTGGGCTTGGCGACCTTCACTAGAGGTTATCATGTTTGTTTGTATGAATGTATGTATGTGTGTATGACTGTATGTATGTATGTATGTATATTAGTTTGATTGTGTGTGTATTGAATGTCTTGACTTTCTATATGTCGGTCTCTCTCTCTCTCTCTCTCTCTCTCTCTCTCTCTCTCTGTGTGTGTGTGTGTGTGTGTGTTCTCTCTCTCTCTCTCTCTCTCTCTCTCTCTCTCTCTCTCTCTCTCTCTCTCTCTCTCTCTCTCTCTCTCTCTCTCTCTCTCTCTCTCTCTCTCTCTCTCTCTCTCTCTCTCTCTCTCTCGTGTGTGTGTGTGTGTGTGTAAAGGAATGAGTCACCACCACACACACACACACAGACACACACGGGGAATTACCTATCTACTACTACGTAACGTAACCTATGCAAACAAACAAGTGAGCAACCCAGTGAACAATTTCTTCCTATAGTGTGTGTGTGTGTGTGTGTGTGTGTGTGTGTGTGTGAAGGGGTGTTCCGGTGTGTGTGTGTGTGTGAAGGGGTGTGCCGGAGTGTGTGTGTGTGTGTGTGTGTGTTGCCGTATCTATCCTTTTGGTGAAATAGAATGTCATTGATTCCTCCAAAGTATGTCACGAAACAGATCCCCTATTAGTACTACCATTGAAGGCGTCTGTTTTCTGGTATGGTAAGGAGGAATCAGTAGCCTACGAATTTATCAACAAGAGAATTAATTTCCCCTTAATTAATGGGACCCTCATGTGATGTAGTCAGAAAATTGGAGGTGAATGAGTCCTTCAAATATTGCCACGAAACACAACACACACACACTGTATATGGAAGGAGCTTGTTTCATGTCATAGTCAGGAGGAATCAGAAGCCTCCAAAAATACTCATACATGAATACAGGGTCCTTAATGGGATAGTATAGTGTTGGTGTACAGTCGGATATCATAGTCTCTAGCCCACCTCTGAGTCGAAGCCCCGAGATCTGAAGCAGGCGGTTTCTGGACGACAGCCCACCCAAAACCTCCATTGGCTTGATGAGATGTGTGTGTGTGTGTGTGTGTGTGTGTGTGTAGCTTCGTGATGGTTTGGGTGGGCTGTCGTCCAGAAACCTGAAAATGCTTCAGATCTCGGGCTTCGACTCAGGTGGGCTAGAGACTACGGTATGGTATCCGAGTGTACAGGCGGCAATATAAATTCGTTTACACCACTTTGATATCAAGGGCTCGTAACAATTAGAAAATGTAGTTAATTAATTTCCTAACACCAGACTTAGTAATGTTATCTGACTAATACTTGAATAATATTACTCAGTAGAACAATTCCTACATTTTGAGTAGAATAAAGAACCCTTATAACGAATGATCTGTGTATGAATTCCTGAGGCCGACTTTACATACATACATACATATTAATTGGAGCGACTTGATTCCTCCAAAGTATGTCAGGAAACAGGGCAAGATAAATAAAAATAATGGTGGCTGGTCTGTTGTTGCTTGGAATAGTTTGGAGGAATCAATTGTTGGATATTTATCACCAAAACACTGTACACTCGCGATCCAAAATTTGTATCCAGGTCTTGTTGAAGTTTCGAATCATTTGACATACTAGTGAACCAATTACATCGCTTATCCTGTTTCATATTTGCTTGAACTTGCTTAATTAATACTCGATCAGGATATACGAAGCAAGCCTGGATACATATTTTGGATTGCGAGTGTATCTTATAAATCCTCCACTTTCTTCCTATATCGTACAGTCACTATCAAAAGTCCCCCTTAATTAACACTAAAAAAAAGTGAGCAATTTGAGTGAATCTAAGAATGAATTAGTTTTTTTATTTTTAGTAAATCTTAAGAATGAATTAGTTTTTTTTTTTAGTAAATCTTAAGAATGAATTAGTTTTTTTTAGTTAATATTAAGAATGAGCCAATTTTTTTTTTTTTTTTTTTTTTTTTGTGAATCTTAAGAATGAATCAGTTTTTTTTAGTGAATCTTAAGAATTAACTAATTAATGTTTGAGTGACTCTTGAGAATATTTGAGTGAATCTTAAAAAATTATCCAGTATTTTGGACACCAGTAGCTATTAAGAATCATGAAGTGTGGGGAAAAAAAAAAAAAAAATAAATAAATAAAAAAAAAAAAAAAAAAAAAAAAAAATAATAATAATAATAATAAAAACTTTCTTGTATCCATGCCATACATATATTAATTTAATATCGTCATAAACATTAAGTAAATTAATAATGATTTCCATAAACAACTGAAGTCGTAAAGATATTAAATTCAAACGTAAACATAAACGAGGATAAACAAAATAAATAAATAAATAAATAAAAATAATCACGTGCGTAGTAAGTAAATAAAAAAAAATGAAGGTTGTGAAATAAATATTGCAGAAGGAAGTTTCCGGTACGATAATTTCTCCCAGAGAGTGTACGACGACGACAACAATGATGATGATGAACAGATGAAGGTTGTGGACGGACGGTCGGACAGACGGTATATACATAGAGTCAGTGAGAAGCGGAGGTCTCCAGGTAACAGCAGCTGTGGTGGATGGCCAGTACACACACAGACACACACAGAGAGACACACACATACAGAGAGAGAGAGTCCAACAGCTGTGTGTCTACGTATATGTTGTTGTGTGTTTGTGTTTGGGGTTACGTGAGAAAGACGCCGGGGTTTTTTAAGTGATAAAGACTCTTCCTTCTCCTCCATTCATCGCATCTGTAACTGTATTTTTTCCTCCTCCACCTGCGATACTGGTAAGCTACTGACTGACTCACTGTATGTTCATATTTTGCCAAAGAAGGTGTAATATTGTGTGTGTTTTTTTTGTGTGTGTTTTGTTTTCAGTTCTTTGGGAGTAGATGCATTAGTGCCAAATTTTTTCACTGGATTTCAATTGTATATTTTGGAGTACAGTATATTTTGTGTTGCACAGTCTACCCATTTTATATTAATCGTAGTGTAGGTAAAGTTATTTGTGTTAATTAATTTGCTGAATAAGACCAATTGGGTATGTGAATTATAAGGCGAAAATGCATTGTTTTATGTACCGTACCTATTTCAAATTAATGTCGTTCAGTTACTACCTAAGAAATGCAGTTGGTGTGACTCTTAAATGAAACATGTATCCTCAAGAAACATGAATCCTCCAGTTGGTGTAACTCGTAATGAAACATGTATCCTCAAAACGTGGAATGTTTACAATATCAAAACAGATAAATGACACTCGAGACTTTTTCTGAGGGAGGACAACACTCAGACACCACACAGCACACACTTAGGCTATGTACACTTCTCCACCCAGCACACACTTACGTACACTTCTCCACATACACACACTTACGTACACTTCTCCACATACACACACTTACGTACACTTCTCCACACAGCACACACTTACGTACACTTCTCCACATACACACACTTACGTACACTTCTCCACAATACTCACACTTACGTACACTTCTCCACATACACACACTTACGTACACTTCTCCACATACACACACGTACGTACACTTCTCCACAATACTCACAGCACACACTTCCGTACACTTCTTCACTTACACCCCCTGACACACACATAGGCTACACTTCTCCATATACATACATACACTCTATCAATATATCGCTAGGAGTCAAGCCCAAATAATAAACCAACCAACCAACCAACCAACACATGTACTTCTGAGGGCATTTCTGTCTGGACTATCAGGGAAGTTGGTCAATGTTGGTAATGGTTGCTTGTAACAATTTAGAGGCCAGTCAATCCTTAGATAAACAGTAACCAATACAACGGGGTTCAAAACATTATTAGAAGCACCATATGAAACCTGAGAGGGTCATATCAGTTTGATAATGTATATATAGGTTTTGTGTTGTATTTTTTGTTGTTGTTGTAGCATATAGGTTTTGTGTTGCAGGATATAGGTTTTGTGTTATAGGATAGGTTTTGTGTTATAGGATAGGTTTTGTGTTGCAGGATATAGGTTTTGTGTTATAGGATAGGTTTTGTGTTATAGGATAAGTTTTGTTGTAGCATATAGGTTTTGTGTTGCAGGATAGGTTTTGTGTTATAGGATATAGGTTTTGTGTTGCAGGATAGGTGTTGTGTTGCAGGATATCGGTTTTGTGTTGCAGGATATAGGTTTTGTGTTGCAGGATATAGGTTTTGTGTTGCAGGATATAGGTTTTGTGTTGCAGGATATAGGTTTTGCGTTGCAGGATATAGGTTTTGTGTTGCAGGATATAGGTTTTGTGTTGCAGGATATAGGTTTTGTGTTGCAGGATATAGGTTTTGTGTTATAGGATATAGGTTTTGTGTTATAGGATATAGATTTTGTGTTATAGGATATAGGTTTTGTGTTGGATAGGTTTTGTTCTGTAGCATGTTGGTTTTGTTTGAAATGTGTTTTATAGTATACATATATACATTATTTTTGTGTTGTAGTATCGGTTTTGTGTTTGTGTAATGCGTTTGAGAGGGTCGTGTCAGTTTGATAATATACATAGGGTTTGTTTTGGTAGCATAAGTTTTGTGTAGTAATATGTGTGTTTGTCATCAGGGAAAGAAGCCTTTATGCTCACACTAGTACTAAAAACATATATTATATTATTCCAAAAACATAATTATCAACGACTCGAGAACCATGAAAGGGTAAATTATTAAACTCATGTCTTCTCTACACATCAAGCTATATGACCTAGCTGTTGCGGCGCTTTATATCAATCAATTCTCTACACATCAATGGAGGGCTACTAACTGGTTCAATAGGTTCATCCAAACTCTGCCAGACAATAAACAGTGTAGGAGGATACGAGTAGGGGTTGGGTTCTGTTTTGTAGTATCGTTCGGAGGAGTAGTAAGTAGACCTCTAGTTTTATAGACGAGAACTTATCCCTTGACGACTATTATGTGTAGGCTGTGTGATCCTCCCCCACCATGGTTAGAGAGAGAGAGAGTGTGTGTGTGTGGTTATTATTCTGCAGAGTGAGTGAGTGAGTGAGAGTGAGTGTGAGTGGTTATTCTGCAGAGAGTGAGTGAGTGTGTGTGTGTGTGTGGTTACTATTCTGCAGAGTGGGAGAGAGAGAGAGAGAGTGAGTGAGTGAGTGAGTGAGAGTGAGTGTGAGTGGTTATTATTCTGCAGAGAGATAGAGAGAGAGAGGGTGGGTTAGTGGTTAATATTCTGCAGAGAGAGAGAGAGAGAGAGAGAGAGAGAGAGAGAGAGAGAGAGAGAGAGAGAGAGAGGGAGGAAAGGAATGGTGAGCGAGTGGGTGGTTATTCTGCAGAGAGAGAGAGAGAGAGAGAGAGAGAGAGAGAGAGAGAGAGAGAGTGGTTATTATTATTCGAGAGAGAGAGAGAGAGAGAGAGAGAGAGAGTGAGTGTGTGTGTGTGTCAGTGGTTATTATTATTCTACAGAGAGAGAGAGAGAGAGAAATGTTAACGACTGTGCTTTGATGGCAGAGAGAGAGAGAGAGAAAAAAAAATATGCAGGGTTCCCACTGGTTGGTTGGTTGGTGGTTGGTGTGTGCTTCCTGCCAGAGACTCGACCACTGCCACAGAAAGTTATCCAACCCTCGGCGGCCGACACTTGTATTGTTTACCATTTTTTAACGAGCCGGGTCCCGTTTCAGGCGTATCTGTTTCATTCGTCCACGACTGTTCATAAATGATTACAATAAATAGGATGCATGGCTCATTTCAAAACAATGGACCATTTTTTTTTTTTTTTTTTTTTTTTTTTTCATCTTAAAGTACGATATTTATTATATAATTTTAATATCAAATCAGAGAGAGAGAGAGACAGTTAGAGAGACAGTTAGAGAGACAGTTAGAGAGACAGTTAGAGAGACAGTTAGAGAGACAGTTAGAGAGACAGTTAGAGAGACAGTTAGAGAGACAGTTAGAGAGACAGTTAGAGAGACAGTTAGAGAGACAGTTAGAGAGACAGTTAGAGAGACAGTTAGAGAGACAGTTAGAGAGAGTTAGAGAGAGAATTAGACTAGGAGTGAACTTAACTTTTGTAAACACGTGCCCTGAATATTATGTGTACAGCTGGTGGTTGGTTAATGAATGAGTGAGTCATGTTGTTAAAGGTGTTTGGTTCAGGTATATATACTGTTTATATACATAGATGCATCTGGCAAATCCTACTAGTAAGAGTAGATAGAATATAGTGGTGTGCTGTAGTTACTATCATTGAAATACTAAGGGGGTAGCTAGCTAAACTCATTGCTTTTAAGGACCCTGTGATCGTGTATGAGACCTGGTGGAGGCTTCTGATTCCTCCTCACCTTACCACGAAACTAGCTCCTTCCTTATAGGTGGTGTTTCGTGGCAATGTTTGAAGGATTCGTTAACCTTCAATATTCTGACTACATCACCTTAAAGAAAGTGTCAAGTCACATTTATTTATGTGTTTTTATTACAATTTAACACCTTGTTCTTTTAGGGGGAGAATTGTAGTTGGTAATTGGTGCAAGTCAGGAATCATTGTGTGTCAAATTATAATGTTGTATGCAAAAGGAACTTGTTACGCATTTAGTGTACTTATGATAATGGATGAAATTTCTGCTACTTGAAGAAAATTTCCATAATATGTGTACGTGAATGAGGTTATAATATTTTGTGAGCCATTGAATCATACTTTTGGCGGGAATGTAAGTAAGTTGAGAGCCATTAAAATGATGTGTGTATGTAAGTTGAGAGACATTAATTAAACGAAACTTTTGGGTGTAAGTGGTTGCATAAGGTTGTACTATTTCGAGATCCATCGAGCGAAATATTTTGCCGGGAAATTTTCTGTAAGTCGGTGAGGTTATAAATATTTTGCCAGCATATACAGTGGAATAAAGTCAGGCAGAACTACCAATTATTTTTTGTTTTTTTAGCTGTATTTCCCCTAGGAGTATACGACACAACTAAACAATAAATAGATAAACAAAAAATATACAAATAATAATAATAATAATAATAATAATAGATAAACAAATAATAATAATAATAGATAAACAAATAATAATAGATAAACAAATAATAATAAATATATAAATAATAAATAAATAAATAATATGTATCTAAATGTACTGAGGAAATTCGTGAACGTTGTCGTGTTAATAAGCTTTTAGGAAATTAATTAAAGGCTTCTCTGATTCCTCGAAATTTGTATACTTGAAAACGTTCCATCCTCATTTCTGTGTAGTGCTTCTGTTTCTTCGTAATGTTTGTAGAAGTTTGTAGCTTCCAGTTGGACGTCACCTTGGCCCATAATATAATACAGTATAAATGGGTAGAATTATTTATTATATTTAGAAAGATAATCATCATTTGTACTTGAACAGATTCCACTAAGAGGTTTACTAAGTTAGCCTAGTTGTATTGTATAGGTCTCTGTCTCTGTCTCTGTCTCTCTCTCTCTCTCTCTCTCTCGTTAAGGAAAATAAGACGTCACACACACACACTCACACTCACACGTCAAGCAAGCCATTTGTGTGTTGATAAATTCTTAGTATAAACAGTCATATGCCAATTCTGCTGCTGCCCCTCCCCCCCCCAACACAACCCCCCACCACCAACCTCTTTTGCAATACTGCTTCCCCTACACCCCCCACAAACCAACCAACCCCAAACCCCTGCCTTCATCAGCCTTTACAACACTGCTTCCCAACCCCAAACCCTACCCACAAACCCCCCCCACCCCTACCCACCAACCCCCCACCCCTACCCACCAATCCCCCACCCCTACCCACCAATCCCCTACCCCTACCCACCAACCCCCCACCCCTACTCACTAACCCCCCACCCACCTACCTACCCCTCTATCGACCAACCCCTGCCTTCAGCCTTTACAACAATGCTTCCAACCCCTACCCACCAACCCCCCCAACCCCTACCCACCAACCCCCCCAACCCCTACCCACCAACCCCCCCAACCCCTACCCACCAACCCCCCCAACCCCTACCCACCAACCCCCCCAACCCCTACCCACCAACCCCCCCAACCCCTACCCACCAACCCCCCCAACCCCTACCCACCAAAACCCCCAACCCCTTACCCACCAACCCCTTACCCACCAACCCCTGCCTTGACCCTTTAGCCTTTACGATACTGCTTCTGCTTCTGCTACCCCTGTCCCCTCACCCCTCCACCCCCTAACCCCCCTTGCCTTGACCCTAAAACACACATACATCCTGGCAAAGTTTTCCTGTTTCCCTCGTGTTGGTAGTGAAGTGTAAAAGGTCGTAGTTGGTTGGTTGGTTGGTTCATTGATAAGGGAAGGTTTTCTTGTTGGTGAATAGGGAGGTCTCTGATTCCTCTATAACTAATGCCAGGGACCATATTATTATTATTATTATTATTATTATTATTTGTTATTTGTTATTTATTATTTATTATTTATTATTTATTATTATTATTATTATTATTATTATTATTATTATTATTATTATTATTATTATTATTATTATTATTATTATTATTATTGTTATTATTATTATTATTATTATTGTTATTATTATTATTGTTATTATTATTATTATTATTATTATTATTATTATTATTATCATTATTATTATTATTATTATAAAAATAGACCAGAGACACAAAGCTGGGAGAGGAAGCAAGAATTCTATCAATCTGAGGACCCTACCCAACCCCATGAATCCAACCTGAAGAAAAGAAGACACCTTAGAGAAAGAAAGATGATCAGTTAGTTCAATAGAAACATAATTATTAGCCCTACTCTTGAAGCCAGCCAGTCCTACACCATCAAAGACAGATTCACCAACAAGGCCATTCCACAAAGACACCGACCTAGGGACAAACGATTGACTGTACTGACATTTTCTACAGCGTGGCAGTACGTAAACAAACCTATGGGGAGTCCAATACACCACGAGTGACACGAGCTGGAACATACAGAGGTGGCATAGACAAGTTAAGGGGGTGCGGTAATAGGTTTTTTTTTGGGGTGTGTGGGAGTAGGGGGACAGGCTTGGGGGGGGAGGGTTTTGGGGGGTGTGGGAGTAGGGGGACAGGCTTGGGGGGGTTTAGGGAGGTGTGGGAATAGGGGACAGGCTTTCTACCCACCCCAAGCCTGTCCCCCTATTCCCACACACCCCCCCCAGTCTCCCCCCAAGCCTGTCCCCCTATTCCCGCACCCCCTTAAGAGGATGCAGCACATTACTTCTGATCTTGATGCAACAGAACGACGGTGACTCAGATTACAATTAAGGAAACAGCAGGAAAAAAATTAGTATTAGCAACAATCCTATCCAGCAACTTGTGATGGTAGTCAGCTGCTGATCACCATACTGGAGAACAAATATTCCATTACAGGCAAAACAAAGGAGTTACAACACCAGAGTAACAATGAGTGATCTCACCTCTGTATTGCTAAAAGGGGATCTGTTGGTGAATAAGGAGGTCTCTGGCTGATTCCTCCAAATTATGCCAGGGAATATTATAATTATCACCTTTCTATTGCTAAAAGGGGATGATATGTTTCATGGTATAGTTTTGAGGAATCACAGACTTTCCAATTCACCAACAAGATAACCTCCTCCTCTTAATCCACCCTGTGATGTAGTCAGAAAATTGGAGGTAAATAAGTCCTTCAAATACCTCCTCGAAACACACACACACACACAGACACACACACACACTAACACACCCACACACACAGACACACACACAGACACACACACACACACACATCTATCCCTATATGGAAGGAGCTTGTTTCGTGGCATATATAGTCATGTATAGGAGGAATCAGAAGCCACCAATTCTCATACAAGATCATAGGGTCCTTAATTCAAACTTCTCGGAATTCGCACTGCAAAGTTGGTACACTCGCAATCCAAAATTTGTATCCAGGTCTTGTTATTAAAGTTTCGAATCATTTGACATACTAGTGAACCAATTACAACGCTTATCCTGTTTCATATTTGCTTGAGCTCGCTTAATACTCGATCATGCTATTCGAAACGAGCAAGCAAGCAAGCAAGCATGGATACATATTTTGGATTGTGAGTGTCCAAACGTTTGTCTTACTGAACTCGCCGCCACCAAAGTGTTTCATTAGACTCGTTTCGAAGCGGTGGATCATTTTCATTTCTCCTCCTGAAGTGTCGGGGGGTTCTTCCCATGAATCGATGAACGCTTACCAACAACAAACATTTATCTTTGGAATAAACTTTAATGAGGAGATTATAGTTGTTGATGTTGTTGTTGTTGTATTTCCTCAAGCTGTCTGACCGAGTAGTAGTAGTAGTAGTAGTTGTAGTTGTAGTAGTAGTAGTAGTTGTTGTTGTTGTTGTTGTTGTTGTAGGATGGGAGTTTACCAGTGAATTACCCAAGTTTTGTTAGGTGTGTGTGTGTTGTGAGCATTGAGGTAATAACAATAATCCCAAGACAAGAGTTTAGACACTATATCCGGTGCTAGTGACTTCATTTCCTGACGTTCATTACCAGGGAAGGAGTGGGAGGGAAGGGGAAGGAGGGAGAGGAAAGGGGAAGGAGGGAGAGAGAGGAAAGGAGAAGGAGGGAGGGAGGGAGAGAGGGAAGGAGGGAGAGACAGGAAAGGAGAGGGAAGGAGGGAGAGGAAAGAAGGAGAGGAGAGGGAGGGAGAGGAAAGGGGAAGGAGGGAAGGAAGGAGGGAGGGAGAGACAGGAAAGGAGAGGGAAGGAGAGGGAAGGAAGGAGGGCGAGGAAAGGAGGAGGAGGGAGGGAGAGACAGGAAAGGAGAGGGAATGAGGGAAAGGAAAGGAGAAGGAGGGAGGGAGAGAGAGGAAAGGAGAGGGAAGGAGGGAGAGGAAAGGAGAGGGAGGGAAGAAGGGAGAGGGAAGGAGGGAAAGGAAAGGAGAGGAGAGGAGAGACAGGAAAGGAGAGGGAAGGAAAGGAGAGGGAAGGAGGGGGAGAGAGGAAAGGAGAGGGAAGGAGGGAGAGGAGAGGGAGGGAAGGAAGGAGAGCCGCTAGCAACAAAGGTGGTGGTATTACACTCCAATACCATTTAATTCCTTATATCCGGCGGTGTTAGCTGTAATGTTATCTTTCTGTATAGCTGTTTTACTCGATGTAGTTTGGGTTTTACCTTTTAAGATGGAAGTACAGTATTGGTAAATCTGGAGCAAATGATTCCTCCAAACTATTCCAAGCAACAGAACACCATTATTATTTTCGTTCATCTGGTCCTGTTTCCTGGCATACTTTGGAGGAATCGAGGCACTCCAATGTAACAAAAAAAAAAGGAATTAACCCCCTAATTAAATTGATCTTTTTGCATGTTAATGTAATATCTTCTTTCGTTTCTGTACTTCTTAATTAACTGTTTGTACTCAAGTCTGACTATTTATCTTTGTCGCTATGTTATTCTGTTCGTGTATATAGTTCTCATATTTTTTCATTTTTATTTCATTTCTCTTTATTTTCTTGTTATTTAATTTCTCCTTATATCATTTTTACATACATGCGATGTGACTACTTTATTTTCTCTTTATCAGTATCCCTCCTCACCACAAGAGAAATTTCGAAAAAGCATCTCTCTTCCTACATGTTGCGAACTGAAGAAAAATATGAAAACGTAAATAAAGAGGTGTGCCGTTGGAAAGGTTATATATATTGTACACACTTCCCTAACCTGATTTACACTGTGGCTTCATTAAACAAAAATATCCAGGATACATAAACGTAGTGAAGGCGTCGACAAACAAACCTCATGTTGACAATAGTGACGGAATTGATTACAGAGTTGAGATAACCTATGCCCTCCTTCACTGGGTCGAGGCTGAGTGGGTCATGTTGTGATGCGTTGTGTTTACTGGGACTCTGACACTTTTGATAACAAGACAAGACCCAGAGGTGTAGGAGGATTGTAGGTCGGTCGTGTTGTTGTGATGTGTTTTCTGTGACTATGACACTTTAGAATATAAGACCCAGAGGAGGATGAGTAGGAAGACGGTAGGTGGGTCGTGTTGTGTTGTTGTGTTGCGCTGTGTTTACTGTGACCTGGACACCTTCGATAACATGACCCAGAGGAGGAGTAGGAAGACTGTAGGTGGGTCGTGTTGTTGTGATGCGTTGTGTTTACTGTGACCTGGACACCTTCGATAACAAGACCATACCCTCACGAGTAGGAGGACGGTAGGCAGGTATAGATGTTTATGGAACGGAACTGATGGCCTTGGGTTTGTCCTGTGACGTGTGTAGTGTTGTGTTGTGTTGGAGTCCCTTGACTTTGTTGGTTTTTTTGCCTATCACCTCCTTATGGGCATTAAGGCATCACTATTACTTCGTATATCCTCTGTATAAGTCGACTAGTGGTGGTGGCAGTAATGACGATGGCTGTGGTGATGATCGTGATGGTGGTGGTGGCAGCGGTGGTGACGTGTGTAGTGTTGTGTTGGAGTCACCGTATTTCCTCGTGATTATATAAACAGGATTACGAGTGTCACGCGGGCCAGTCTGAAGTCGGCAGCAGTAGGTACCGTACAGCCTACTGACTTACTAACCACCAATTGCAAGAGCTCACGACCCCCTCTCTCTGTATACTAGCTCTCTGCGACACTTGACTTGTATTATACCCGCTTCGACGCTGCCTGGTGGTGGTGGTGGGGATTAATATAGCCAACATGGATAGACTAAACAATGCGGTTACCGAAGTGAGGAAGTTCGTGACTGGGATTATAAGGTAAGAGGTGTGATGCATTTGAAGATCCTAAATTGAAAACTATATATATAATAACGTCGGAATAGCAAAGAGTACAGTTCCATAGTAAAAAAAAAAAAATTAAGGGGTCGTTTTTGTAGCTTAGATTTGCAGGATATGCTAACGTTACCTGGCCTTGGAGTAATCGATATCATTTTAATTACAATCTGATGTTTATACCGATGCGTAGCTGCTTGGCCGTGTGGGTGTGTGTGAGAGAGTGTGTGTGTGTGTGTGTGTGTGTGTGAGAGAGTGTGTGTGTGTGTGTGTGTGTGTGTGTGTATGTGTGTGTGTGGGTATATAGTTGTGAATCATACTATACAATTAACTTCACCTACAGCACCTGAATTTTGAGAGTTTCTGCACGTTAATCGAGGTCATGTGTTTAGCTGTATATATGATTATTGGCAACTGCAGTATGTGAAGTTTACTCTGAGATGGAATAGAAATGTGAGAAACCGAGAATAAATAGACACAAAAGAAGGTGTAGACTATAAAATTTCCGTCTTTATAAGGAGATAATGTAAGAAACTGAGAATAAATAGACTCAAAAGGAGGTGTAGACTGACTATAGAATTCCCGTGTTTACAAGGAGATGGAATAGAAATGTGAGAACCTGAGAATAAATAGACACAAAAGAAGGTGTAGAATGACTATAGAATTTCCGTCTTTACTCTTGAGATGGAATAGAAATGTGAGAACCTGAGTATAAGTAGAAAGAGAAGAGGGTATAAGATATATATATATAAAAAAAAGTGTGGATGTTTACAGAGTGTACAGTCGCCTCGGGGAGTTCCTACTTTTTTATTTCGATACCCGTTGTGTTGCCTTGGGTCATAATGTGTTTGTCTGTCTGTGTGTCTGTTACCGTAGTACAGTAGTGTTGACTTTGTGAATGAGACCAAATGGATGGCGTTAGTTAAGGGAAGCAACCTTTTGTGATCAATTTGGGTTTGGAGTCAATGTAGGTCACCAAACTCATCTATAAAACACATCCCTTGTATAATTCCATATGGAGGGGTTCTGTTTCCTGGCATAGTTTGGAGGAATCAGTAGCCTTCAGATTTCCCATAGTAGGTTACTCTCCTTAAATAATCAGAAGACATATAGTTAACCATCCTAATGAAGAGATTAATTAAGGATCCTATTCTCGTGTATGATAATTGGAGGCTTCTGATTCCTCCTGACCATGCCACGAAACAAGCTCCTTCCATATAGGTGTGTGTGTTTCGTGGTAATATTTGAAGGACTCGTTTATCTCCAATTTTCTGATTACAACACAGGGTCCCTTAAGGAGGAAATTCGGTGTTGGTAAATTTGGAGCAACTGAATCTTCCAAACTATTCCAAGCAACAGAACACCATTATTTTTGCTCTTCTGGTTCTGTTTCCTGGCACACTTTGGAGGAATCGAAGAGCTCCAATGTAACGAAAGCGAAGTATCACCTTAATGGTCATGCTGTGTTATCCTGGCATACCTTATATCTTTATTCATTCCAGTATATCAACCGGATTCTTAGACATGCAGTGGAACCTTGTGTGTGTGTGTGTGTTGTGGTGTAGGTGAGGTGTGTGTGAGGTGTGTGTTGTGTTTTGTTTGTGAGGTGTGTGTGTATGTGTGTGTGTGTGTGTGTGTTGTGTTTGTTTGTGTGTGTATGTGTGTGTGTAGGTGTAGGTGAGGTGTGTGTGTGTGTGTCAGTGTGTAGGTGAGGTGTGTTGTGTGTGTGTCAGTGTGTGCGTCTGTGTTGTGTGCGCATGTCTTAATATATACCTATCAGTGTGTATGTGTATTAATATATACTTGTCAGTCTGTGTGTGTGCAAATATATACCTGTCAGTCTGTATGTGTGTGTGTGTGTGCAAATATATACCTGTCAGTGTGTATGTGTATTAATATATACCTGTCAGTTTGTGTGTGTGCAAATATATACCTGTCAGTCTGTATGTGTGTGTGTGTGCAAATATATACCTATCAGTTTGCCTATGTATGTATGTATATATATGTATGTGTGTTGCAAACCTACATGGCGTGCAAACAAACAAACAACAAACACAATGCTATAGGATATACGGTGTGGTGACTCCCTATAGGCAACACTCTGCATGCCAGGCTAAATTACTATAATGTTGTCACTCGAGTTATCCAGGAAATGAACAGCACTGGTCTCGTCTCGTTTGGTATGGTCGCACAAACACCATGGCTTAGGTTACTTCCGTGATTTATTTGTTTGTGTGTGTGTGTGTGTGTGTGTGTGTGTGTGTATGGGTGTGTGTGTGTGTGTGTGTGTGTGTGTGTGTTGTACAGAGGGAGATGAAGGTCGCTAGATTTGGATGTCCTAATTGGGTTCCATTGTTGTTGTTCTTATTCTTTAGTGTCTAGACATTTTTGAATAACTTTTACTTTAATTGTTTTTTTTTTTATGTAGTCGTCAGCTGTTGTCCCAAAAGAAAGTTTTTGTAGTTATTATTATTATTACACACACACACACACACACATGTACACACACATATGTACACACACATATGTACACACACATATGTATACACACATATGTACACACACACACACACACACACACACACACACACACACACACACACACACACACACACACACACACACACACACACACACACACACACACACACACACACATCCCCCACACATTCCACACACACACACACATCCCCCACACATTCCACACACACACATCCCCCACACATTCCACACACAAACGACAAAGGTATTACTACAGAAAAAAAGAAAAAAAAAAACCGGCATCAACAAGGAGCATAATATTACTAGAACACATTTGAGTCACTTCACACTTGTGTTCTCATAATCACACGATAAATACACACAGGGTAAGGTTGGTTGGCTGGTTGATTGGCTGGTTGGTTGGTTGACTGGTTGCTTGGCTGGCTGGTTGTTTGGTTGGTTGTTTGGTTGGCTGGTTGGTTGCTTGGCTGCTTGACGTTGTACAGTCGAGGTTAAAAGTCCTGCAGAGGGCGAATGAAAGCGAGCCGTGAGAGTAAATCATATGATACAATATTACCAACAATGATAGCAATAGTTTGGCACCATTTTTTTTTTTAGACTGTTTTATTGGAAGGTGTTACAGGATTATTGGTCGTGACTGTACATACCTACATTTATGGCATGCTGTGATATATACACGTGTTGTATATATAGTTTTTTTTTTTTTTTTTTTTTTTTTTGTGTTAATGTAAAATGTATACAACTAGGGTACTTGATGGGAGGATTTCTGTTCTTGGTAAATCTGGAGCAACTAATTTGACACACATGCACACACATACTCATTCTCATACTCACTCACTCACATACTTACATACTTACTTACTCACTTACTTACTTACTTACTCACTTACCCACTTACTTACTCACTCACTTACTTACTCACTCACTCACTTACTTACTCACTCACTCACTCACTCACTCACTCACTCACTCACATACTCACTCACTCACTCACATACTCACTCACTCACTCACATACTCACTCACTCACATACTCACTCACTCACATATTCCCTCACACACACACACACACACACACACACACACACATAAGGATGTTAAGAAAATGATAAGAATTTCATCTAGTCGCATCACATGTCTATATAGTTATAACCTAACACACACACACACACACACACACACACACACACAGACACACATACACACATACACACACACACACACACACATACACACACACACACACACACAAGGCAAGGACATTAAAATACTAATAATAACACTATAATTACATCTTGTCACATCAGAAACACGTGTAGAAGAATATAGCCTATCAATACCAATTAATTGTAACTATAATTATATCCGAGGTCAGCTATTTCATTACTTTGGGCTATAATTACCACTGTATTAATTAATTTCATTTTGCACAATTTTGTATATAATTGTAATTAGTATTAGTAGTAGTATTTTTGTTATTGTTAATAGTATTAGTATTGTTTTTTATTATTGTTTATTATTTTTGTAATTAATTTTATTGTTATTGTTAATATAATTTGGTTTTGTTATTTATTATATTTATTATGCTAACTTTTTTTTTATTATTTTTTTTGCTGGGTCATGTCATTATTTTTTTTTTTTTTTTTTTTTTGCTGGGTCCTGTCATTATTATTATTATTATTTTTTTTTTTTTTTTTCTTTTTTTTTTTTTTTGCTGGGTCCTGTCATTATTATTTTTTTTTTTCGTCATTGTGTTGTGGTATTTGCTTTGTTGTAAATGTTGTTAGTGTTTGCCTTGTATGGTTATTAATGGGTGCGTACCTTGTGTCCCTTGTGGTTCGTGGAGTGGAAAGAACAGAACACAACAGAACTAGGTCAGGTGTGTGTGTATGTAGAGAGAGAGAGAGAGAGAGAGAGAGAGTTAAAAGGGATAAAGGAGGGAGAAGTGTGTCGGTGAGAGAGAGAGAGAGAGAGAGAGAGAGAGAGAGAGAGAGAGAGAGAGAGAGTTAAAAGGGATAAAGGAGGGAGAAGTGTGTGTGTACAGGATAGGTATTTAAAAGGGAGAAAGGAGGGAGAGATAGGGATACTGGGTGTGAGTAGGAGGGAGAGATGGGGATACAAGGTGGGTATGAAGGAGAGAGGTATGGGTACAGGAGTGTGGGTAATAGGGAGGGAGAGAGGTGTGGGTACAGGGTGTGGGTAGCAGGGAGAGAGGTGTGGGTATAGGAGGGGAGGGATAGCAGTAGGGAGGGAGGGGAGAGAGGTGTGGGTAGGAGGGAGGAAGAGAGGTGTGGGTAGGAGGGAGGGATAGCAGTATGGAGGGAGCGAGAGAGGTGTGGGTAGGAGGGAGGGATAGTAGTAGGGAGGGAGATAGGTATGGGTGCAGGGTTTGGGTAGTAGGGAGGGAGGAAAAGAGATGTGGGTAGGAGGGAGGGAGAGAGGTGTGGGTACAGGGTGTGGGTAGTAGGGAGGGAGGAAGAGAGATGTTGGTAGGAGGGAGGGAGAGGGAGAGGTGTGGGTACAAGGTGTGGGTAGTAGGGAGGGAGGGGAGAGAGGTGTGGGTACAGGGTGTGGGTAGTAGGGAGGGAGAGGTGTGGGTACAAGGTGTGGGTAGGAGGGAGGGAGAGAGGTATGGGTACAAGGTGTGGGTAGTAGGGAGGGAGAGGTGTGGGTAGTAGGGAGGGAGAGGGAGGTGTGGGTACAGGGTGTGGGTAGTAGGGAGGGAGAGAGGTATGGGTACAAGGTGTGGGTAGGAGGGAGGGAGAGAGGTGTGGGTACAGGGTGTGGGTAGTAGGGAGGGAGAGGGAGAGGTGTGGGTACAGGTGTGATATAAGGACTAGGAAGGATACATAGAGGGGTCAGGGGCAGGAGATTGGACAAGTCGGGGGAAATACCCAGCAACTTTCACTCCTTCATCCTCCCCCTCCCCTCTCTCCTCTCCACTCCTCCCTACTCCTCCCTACTCCTCCCTCCACTCCACTCCTCCCTTCCCTCCCACTCCACTCCACCTCTCCTCCCTTCCTTCCACTCCACTCCACCTCTCCTCCCTTCCCTGCACTCCACTCCACCTCTCCTCTACTCCACTCCACCTCTCCTCCCTCCTCTTCTCCCTCCACTCCACCTCTCCTCCTTTTCCCTCCACTCCACCTCTCCTCCCCCTTCTCTCCACTCCACCTCTCCTCCCCTTCCTTCCACTTCTCCCCAGACAACTTTCATTTCCCTTCTCTTGTTCCCACCTATCTCACCTTCACTACTTACTGTCCCTTCCACTTCCCTTCCACTTCCCTTCCACTTCCAGTATATACAGTAGAAAACTCTCTCTCTGATGTGGCTAGTAATTATAATCTTAGTAAATTGAGTGATGAAATTAGTGGTTGTGTGTGTGTGTGTGTGTGTGTGTGTGTGTGTGTGTGTGTGTGTGTGTGTGTGTGTGTGTGTGTGATTGTAGTGGTGGTGGTGATGAATTGTGTATTGTTTTTGACAGTAAATTGGGTGCTGAAATTGGTGGTTGTGTGTGTGTGTTAGTGTTAGTGTGTGTGTGTTAGTGTGTGTGAGTGTGTGTGTGTTAGTGTGTGTGTGTGTGTTTAGTGTGTGTGTGTGTGTGTTAGTGTGTGTGTGTTAGTGTGTGTGTGTTAGTGTGTGTGTGTGTGTGTGTGTGTTAGTGTGTGTGTGTGTGTGTGTGTGTTAGTGTGTGTGTGTGTTAGTGTGTGTGTGTGTTAGTGTGTGTGTGTGTTAGTGTGTGTGTGTGTTAGTGTGTGTGTGTGTTAGTGTGTGTGTGTGTTAGTGTGTGTGTGTGTTAGTGTGTGTGTGTGTGTTAGTGTGTGTGTGTGTGTGTTAGTGTGTGTGTGTGTGTTAGTGTGTGTGTGTTAGTGTGTGTGTGTTAGTGTGTGTGTGTGTTAGTGTGTGTGTGATTGTGATTGTAGTGATAGTGGTGGTGGTGGTGAATTGTGTACGTATTGTTTTGACAGTGGCGTTATTGTTTTGTTCTCACGTTATTGTTATTGTTTTTACCTATACCTTGCCACTCTTACTTTAAAGGTGAACTGGGCACTGGTTACATACTCCTACTTTACTTTCGTTTTGGTCAGTCAGCAGCAAACAAAAGGTCACTGACTGGATCGAGTATTATTATTATTATTTGCTGCTGTTGCTCACATTTGTATTAATATGTTTTTACTCAATGCAGGAAAATATTGTAGAAGGTAGGTTGGTATATATTCTTGTCGTTGTTGTTGTTGGTGCAGCATCTGTGTATCAAGAAGAGAAAGTTACTGGGTTATGTAAAGTTTTGTATGATGTTAGCATTTTACCCCAGGGACTCCCCTCCCCTGACACACACACACACACATCTACATACACACACATCTACACACACACATATATCTACACACACACACACATCCCCACACACACACACACACACATATATCTACACACAAAACACACACACATATATCTACACACACATATATCTACACACACATATATCTACACACACATATATCTACACACACATATATCTACACACACATATATCTACACACACATATATCTACACACACACATATCTACACACACACATATCTACACACACACACACACACAGATCCAAACAAGTAAACATGATAATTATAAGTGATTTTGATACTGTACACATTATGTTTAAATACATGTAGTGGTGGTGGTGGTGATGGAAGGGGGAAATAGTGGTTGTAAGTGGGGACAAGAGTGGTGGAGGGAATAGTGGTTGTAAGTGGTGGTTGTAGTGGTAGTGGTGGTGGATGGTCTAGTGGTTGTAAGTGGGAAGAGTTGGTGGTAGTGGTGGGATAGTGGTAGTAGTGGTAGAGGGATTAGTAGTTGTAAGTGGGAAGGGTTGCTGGTGGTGGTGGTTGTATTGGTTGTAGTGGTGGAGGGTATAGTGGTTGTAAGTGGGAAGGGTTGGTGGTGGTGGTAATAAAAAGTGTGGGGATGGTTGGTTGTCAAGGTGTTTATAGAAAGTGAAAGTGTACAGGTAAGTAGAAGTGGTGGTAGTGGTGGTGGTAATTGATGTCAGTGGTGGTGGTGGTGGTAATGGATGTCACTGGTGGTGGTGGTAATTGATGTCAGTGGTGGTAGTGGTGGTGGTGTTAGTGGTGGTGGTGGTGGTAATGGATGTCTGTGGTGGTAGTGGTAATTGATGTCAGTGGTGTTAGTGGTGGTAATGGATGTCAGTGGTGGTGGTGGTAATTGATGTCAGTGGTGGGTAATGGATGACAGTGGTGGTAGTGGTGG
>JAWQEG010003190.1:0-165000 GCA_033782935.1 Petrolisthes cinctipes
GTGAGTTTTGTATATATAAAATAGTATAATAGTATGTCTGTGTATTTTATTAATGGAAAATTTGTTGGTTACTCTGAAGCTATCGATGATTTGGCCAGTTATTTATTTTCCCAAAGAACACAACACAGGTGATAACAAAAGTGAATTAAAAAAAAAAAAAAAAAAAAAAAAAAAAAAGTCAAAGCAAGTCAAACTAAACCAAACCACACTGAACCACACTCAAACTAAATTAAGCTACCGGTAAGTCAAGCCAACTCAAAGCACTTCATACCTAACCCAAATCTAAGCCAACTAGACTAACCCAATCCCATCCAATCCAACCAACTAAGGCAACCCAAACCACACCAAATCACTTCATACCCTACCAAACAAAACAAAACTAAACGAAATCAAACCAAATTAACCCAAATCTAACCAAACCCAACCCAACCAACCAACCCAAACTCAACCCAACCATACTAATCCAAATCCAACCCAAACCAAACTAACCAACAACTATATATATAACCCTGGACCTTGCCTTCACCCTCAGAGTCTACTAGAGGTGGTACACGACTTGTTCGAGGAGCAGACGTCGCTAGAGAACGTGATCCTCAAGACGTTACAGAGGGCACAGAGGCTCCTGAAGTGTGAGAGGGCAGCTGTTATGTTATTGGAAGATGGCACTGAGGTGAGCATGGATGGGTGGTGAGGTGAGGTGAGCATGGATGGGTGGTGGTGAGGTGAGGTGAGGATGGATGTGTGGTGGTGAGGTGAGGTGAGGATGGATGGGTGGTGAGCTGAGATGAGGATGGATGGGTGGTGAGGTGAAGTGATCATTGATGGGTGGTGAGGTGAGGTGAGGATTGATGGGTGGTGAGGTGAGGTGAGGATGGATGGGTGGTGGTGAGGTGAGGATGGATGTGTGGTGAGGTGAGGTGAGGATGGATGGGTGGTGGTGAGGATGGTTGGATGGTGGTGAGGATGGATGATGAATGATGAGTGGATGTTGGTGGATAGATTGATGGAGAAGGACTGTGTGGTAGATATTGATAATAATTGTTTTGGTGTAGTAAGTAATTTTGATATATTGAGGGAACTAGTTTAGGGTGTGGGTGGTCACGTATATATCGTTGATGTTATTGGAAGCAACTGATTCCTCCAAACTCTTCTTAGCCTACCAATGCTATGGGCAATTTAGTGTGTTTCCCAGCATAGTTTGGAGGAATTGGTTACTACAACAACGTAACGAAAGCACCGTATACTCGACTCTCCCTGAAGATTGCTGTTGACGAATTGCTGGCTACCGAATCCTCCAAACTACTTCAAGCAACAGACACTCGACCCTTATGTACAGATGGTGCTCTGTTTCCTGACACAGTTTGGAGGAATTAATGACCTCGAAATTGCCAACAGTAATTTTTTAACCCTCTCATAATATTAATAGAACCAGCACATATAGTCTCTAATTACACACATATATTTCACTTGGATTAATAATTAAGGTAGATGGAGTTTAAGGGGTAAAATGTAGGTAAAATGGAGGATACTAATTCCTCCTAACCATGTCACTAACTGGAAGATATGAATTCATGAAAAGTAGGTTTTTTATTTTGTAGAGTTTGGAGGCTTCAGTAGGCTTCAGATCACTCACAGTATCATAATTATATACCCATACCTGTACGTACTTATTTACGTGTGTGTGTGTGTGTGTGTGTAACTTTATTTTTCATGTGTGTGAGTGTGAGCGTGTGTAACTTTATTAACTTTCATGTGTGTGAGTGTATGTGTGTGTGTAACTGTTTATGTATGTATGTATGTGTGTGCGTGTGAGTGTATGTATGGAACTGATTTGGGTTGATTTATTTTTTCACAACAGGTGCCTTTCATTCCGTCTCTCCCTCCCCTTGTATTGAAATCGACTCGTTTTTGGTTTCCTCTCATTTTTTCTTTCCCTTCCCAGTTACCATGAGATGTGTATTAGTTATTTAGTCCTCTCTCTCTCTCTCTCTCTCTCTCTCTCTCTCTCTCTCTCTCTCTCTCTCTCTCTCTCTCTCCAGTCACGCAAGTCCCCCCCCCCTCTCCCCTCAGCTCTCACTCCCTCCCTCCCTAATCCCCACTAACCCCTGCCCCCCCCCTCCCCCCCACCCAATGCATCGGTATTGCACGAGTTGCAAGTTGCACGTTTCCTCCCTTCCCTCCCCCGTCCCTTGCAACTACTGCCCCCCCCTCTGTTTATTGGTAGATAGTGACACACACACACACACACACACACACACACACACACACACACACACACACACACACTCACACACACACCAATAAACAACATCCCTACACACACACATACACACACACACCAATAAACAACATCCCTACACACACACACACATACACACACACACACCAATAAACAACATCTCTACACACACACACACACTCACACCACAAGACGTGTAATGAGAACCCCAAGAGTGAGTGAGTACAGTAGAGGCCCTCAACCCACAGAGTGTCAGGTATAGAGGCTCTCACTCTTTCCAACCCTTGTTAGTGCCAGGGTACAAGTGAGGCAGCAGAAGTGTGTGTCAAGTGGTGTTAGGGGTGTCAGATGATTCCAATTGTGGGTAGGTGTGATGTAATGTGGTGTCAGGAGTGTGGTGTCAAGGGCTTTCTATTGTGGGCAGGTGTGGTGTCAAAGGAGGTGTGGTCAGGAGAGCAGCGTGGTTCACATGTGGTGTCAAGTGTGGGTGTTGTTAGGTGGTATTAAGTCGAGGCTGGTGTCAGACATGGGGAAACTGTAAGAGGTGTGATGTCAGAAGTGATGTCAGTTATTTTTCAGCTGTCGTTATATCTTAATGATGATGGAAATATGGTCTAATATCCATGTTAAACTGCTGACAACAATGACAGAAACAAGACATGATGGAGTTGTGGGCAGATGTGTGGTCAGATGGTGTCAGATATATATATAAGTCAGATACAATTGGTGTGGTTGTGTCAGAGGATGAGAGACAGACGTGACGAGTGCAGCAGTGAGATTCATCAGGCTTGGTCAGGAAGGAAGAAAAGACAACTTGAAATTGATCAGTTGGTCCATTATCAAATCATACTGTAGATTTAATTACTTCGTGTGTGTGTGTGTGTGTGTGTGTGTGTGTGTGTGTGTGTGTGTGTGTGTGTGTGTGTGTGTGTGTGTGTGTGTGTGTGTGTGTGTGTGTGTGTGTGTGTGTGTGTGTGTGTGTGCTCATAATCTTGAATTTGAAGTTTGTGTTGGAATAACGTACGGTATGGTTGTGAAGCACATTCCTAGAGAGATGTTCTCATTTACATCGATATCTGTACACGATAAACATATGATGCAATGTACAGTCGCGTTCACCATTCCCGGAACACTTTTGGTGACACCTGGCAACCCTTACATTATCTGTTCACTGTGTAAAAGAATGATGTAAAATTCCTCAAAATGCAAGATAGATTTTGTATGGTGATTTGCATATGGCTAAAGTATCGCATTTAATCGACCCATCCCCTCTTACCCCCTCGATTAATTTACTTTATATAAACTGTTTATATGTGATACAGTAAATAGATTTGGTCCGGAATGCCACATATCCCCAAGGTTGTTTAAGGATTAGTGATTGCAAATGTACAGGTTCGCGTTTCATAAATATTCAGCCAACTCAGTACGGATATAAAGTGAAGGGAACACAAACTATACATATTGATAGATTTACTTACTGTGTTAATTAACGGGAGATTCTTTACACGGTTAATTGGTTGGCTACTGTTTCCTCTAAACTATACCACAGAACAGATCCCTCATGAAAATAAACATTAAGGTCGTCTGTTTTCTGGCATAGTTTGGGGGAAAAACAGACTTTCCATTTCACCAACAAGAGAATCTAGCTTCCCTTAACTTTCATACTGGCACGCACATGATGAAGAACAATACCATACATGACCCTACGTTTCGTTACCATTATAAACACACACACACAACTGAGTAATCATTCATACATATTGGATAGTTTTTGTTTAGCTTCACTTCCATCGTTCTGGGTGGGGAAGGAAGAATTATTTATCTCGAATTATACACTCACACACTTTTAACAACACCCGTTTGGTATGAATTCACACCTGATGGAATGTGTATGTGGATGGTGTATTATTATTATGCATGGTGTACAATGTATGATGCACACTACTGTACACACACCCTTGCACTTACTGTATAATATTATGTAACTCACACTCAGTCACACAGTCCCACGTCTATAGTCTGTAGCTGTAGTTGTAGAGAGAAGTCCTTTATATACTTACTACCTAGAATGCATAAGCTAATCTTCCCTTAGAACTCATTGTTTATATATAATCCAATTTGATACAATAGATAGAATGTTACTCAATTTATGCTGCTGTTTTATCAAGGACGTTTTAATGCATCTACCAGGAGGAGGAACAGAAGATAATAAGAGGGGGAGTGGGAGAAGGAGGAGGAGGAATAGGAGGAAAGGAGGAAGAGAGGATAAGTAAGGGAGGAGTGAGGACGTTTAGTGTTCATCCGGGACCCCAGACACCTGCTTCTGCTACTTCTGCTACTGCTACTACTACTACTACTACTACTACTACTACTACTACTACTACTACTTCTACTACTACTACTACTACTACGACTACCGCTACTACTACGGCGGATTGTGTCAAGGAGTCGAGTGTTTGTGATAACCAACTCGTGCCTTCAGTAGCTGTTGCCTTCCCCTCCGTCCCTCAACCCGACCCCTCCACAGACCCTTCATTAGTGCCAAAGAGTGTGGAGGAGGAGGAGAAGAAGTCTGAGGGAGAAGGGGCTGAGAGGAAGAAGGAGAAGGAGGAGGAACCCGAGCAGAAATTGGAAGAAGAGATGGATGGGCGTGAAAACTCAGTGGATGGCCAAGTTGTGAGTGTTGGGAAAGTGGATTCACGTGGGGAGAAGAGGAGAGACAGTGTTCTGGGAGGGTATCAGAGGACTACTGGGTGTGACGACCCCGAAAGAGATGGGACAGCAGCAGTAGAGAACCAAGAACCCACCACACGGAACACAGACGACGAGAATACGGTTGGGGGACATTCGAGCAGAGAGGTAAACACGCCCATGAAAAACGGACCAGTGCCAAATGATAGTGATACAACAGACACACCCACCAGGAGGAAGAGGAGCAACTGGGGAAGTAGGAGGAGGATAAGGAGGATGAGGTCGACGGGAGAGACAACGGACGGCGAAGATGAAGAAGAGAGACAACAACAACAGCAACAACAACAACAACATGAACACCAAATGCCCCTTGTGAGTAATAACAACAAAAGAGCCCCTGAAGAAGACGACCCCCTCCACCACCAGACAAAGAAGCATATTACGAGTCCTTCAGGAGAACGGCAGGGGCAGCAGGAGGAGGAGGAGGCGATGGTGGTAGTGGCTGAGGGCAAGATGGCTGGAACTGGGTCGGGGACGGAGACGCAGAAGGTGGAGCCGACGAAGAAAAGGGCGGCGAGAGCGTGGGGACGGAAGGGGAGCAGGCCTCAGCTGGTGTCCCTAGAGGGTTCCAAGGTGATGACTGCAGCACTGCCACCTGCAGCAGCTTCTTCAGGAGGCGTGTCATCGGAGGTGGTATGAAGGAGGGGGAGTTGGCACGGCTTAATATTTTGACCTGACATATTTTGGTCTTCACTAAGCTTAATTAACGCCCATTTATAACAATGCTATAATAATTTTACCACATAATTATTTGGTCCTCATTAAGTTTAATTAACGCCCATTTATAACAATGCTATAATATTTTGACCTGACATAATTTGGTCCTCATTAAGCTTAATTAACGGCCATTTATAACAATGCTATAATCATTTTGATCTGACATAATATTTAGGTCCTCACTAAGCTTAAGAACCCTGTGATCGTGCATGAAAATTGGAGGCTTTTGATTCCTCCTGATCTTGCCACGAAACAAGCTCCTTTCCTATAGGTGTGTGTGTTTCGTGGCAATGTTTGAAGGACTCATTTAACTCCATTTATCTGACTACCACCACAGGGTCAGTGCCTTAATTAACACCTATTCTCAACAATGTTATGCTTAATTGCTCCAGGTTTATCATTGCTCAGCTTACATAACCACGATTTAATCAAACTTAATCTTTATACCATTTGAGTTAATCCTAAGCTTCCTTCGCGCAGCTTTGAAAATTGTTACTCATAATTAACACCATTTTAATTAATAATCACTGAGCTTAACTAACACCAACTTCATCATTGCTTTGCTTCATTAATTAATATCACTTAAATCATTACCAAGTTTGCCTTAAGCGAATATTTTTCCCTTTTAGGTTTTACTAATGCATTTGAAATCATCACTGAGCCTAAGGAAAGGTAATCGCTTCACAAAACATAATTCAACAAACAAACGTACAAGAATTTTGCTTTCATTTAATTAGTTTTAACTTTATTTCTCTAAATTCACCTGGAATTAGTTTCATTATTAATAACTTCAACATTTGATAATAAGGATAACTGATGAGTTTAGCTTCAGTTGAAAATTTGTAAGCATCATTGTATATTCATATCTAATAAATATAATACTAGATGTCATAAAAAATATTTTGTACAGTTTTATGTTATTATGTCTGCTTCATATATTATGTAAATATTGTAAATTCAATTCAGAATCTTATGTCAATAATATGTCAAAACAATATCATATTATGTCTTATGAAAATAATTAAATATATACTTCAGTTATGAGACAATTTAGATTCAATATTTTAGTTTCATTACAATTATTGCTAACTATTTAGATTCGTTACATTGATACTAATTATCTCAAGCTAAACTATTTATTTCGTTCTGTAAACCAATCGTAAATAACTTTGTCATTGACGATGAATAATGAAATGAATAATCTGGTAAGCCATTAAGTTGCAAAATACAAAGAATAACTCCTTTGCAGAGCCGTATATTATATTATTTACTTTAACTCCTGGCATTTATTAATTAAGAATATCACGGAGTTTTTAAGTGACCCTGTGATGTAGTCAGAAAATTGGAGGTAAATGAGTCCTTCAAATATTGCCACGAAACACACACATAGTCAGGAGGAATCAGAAGCCTCCAATTCTCATACTCGATCACCAGGTTTTTAAAGCAATTCATGAACATAATTACAACCCAGAGCGTGCCATTTCTCTCTCACCCACCTTGCCTACCATACCATAATATTCCATACCATATAATACCACAATATACCATACTACACTATATCATTCTTTCTTACTTACTTTATCGTATAGCTTGTAATTCCTTTTATAATAAGCATACATTACAAAATATGATTATTATTATTATTATTATTATTATTATTCCAAGCTAATGTATTTTGGTGTAGCTAAGCTTTCGGTACACTGTATTGTTTGCTTTTATGTGTGTGTGTGTGTGTGTGTGCTTTGCTGGAGTTACGTATGAGTTGCCCTGTGTGTGTGTGTGTGTTTGTGTGTGTGTTCCAGGTTGTGTGAGCGCTTCGATTCCTCCGAAGTATACCAGGAAACAGGACCAGCTGCATGAACACAAATAATGGTGTCCTGTTGCTTGAAATAGTTTGGAGGAATCATTTGCACCAGAATTACCAACACTGTATTTAAGACACTACTTCCATTAAGGGGGTAATTCTTTTTTGGCACTTTGGAGAGCCTTGATTCTTCCACAGTATGCTAGGAAACAGGACCATAATAGCAAAAGTAATGGTGTTCTGTTGCTTGGAATAGTTAGGAGGATTCGGTTGCTCCAGATTTACCAACGCTGCTCTTCCCCCTTAAGATTATTCCCATTAACTCACACTTTCGCTTGCTGTACTAAGGCATTGCAGCTTTTGTGTTGTTTTTCTCGGATTAATAATTATGATTGTTTTGTTTATCTGTGAGAGGGAAGCACTTTTGACTTCTGGAGGTCGATATATAATCATTCCCATTAAGAGGATAATACAATACACTTTTGGTACATTTGGAGCGCCTTGATTCCCCCATAGTATCCTAGGAAACAGGGCTAGATGATCAAAATTATTGGTATTCTGTTGCTTAGAATACTTTGGAGGAATCAGTTGCTCCAGATTTACCAACACTGTACTTTCCTCTTAATTAAACCATAAACAACGGCTTGTGTCTGGAATAACAGGGTTGGTTTGCAGCGATAACATTATGATTAGAACAGAGAGGAAGACTTTTATTTCAAGGATAAATATAGGTTTTCTTTTTCCTAGGGAAGACTTGTATGTACAGTACAGTCGGTAAAAAAAACTATTGGAACAAGCCTTACATTGAAATTAAATATAATACGCGGTTCCAATACTTTTTTTGCCCTTTGTACACTCGAAGCTGTGCCAGGAATATTTAGTTAAGGGGATAGTATACTTTTGATAGATTGGAGCGTCTCAATTCCCCCAAAGCAAGCCAGGAAACAGACCCAAATTAAGAAATATAATGGTATCCTGTTGCCTGGAATAGTTTGAAGGAATCATTTGCTCCAGATTTTACCACCCAAAACAATGTGCTATATACCCCCTTAAAAGACAAACACTCCCATGACCAAATAATTAACCTGCCTGTCCCAAAACATCTTGAAGGGGAGTTTCTCTTGTTGGAATAATTGGAAGGCTACTGATTCCTCCTAATTATCCCAGAAGACAGAGGCCCTCACTGGTACTAATAGGGGATCTGTTTCGTGACAGAGTTTGGAGAAATCAGAGACCTTCCATTCTGGGATAATTAGGAGGAATCAGTAGCCTTCCAATTTGCCAACAAGAGAATCTCCCCTTAAAGGAATGTTATAATAAAGTTATTTTTATTACAGCTTTAGGTAATACTAACTACTCGTACTTGACCTGATCATTTTTTCCCAGTGATCATTTTTTCCCAGTGATCATTTTCCCAGTGTTCATTTTGTTCCCCACTGTTCATATTTTCCCACTGTATATTTATTCCCAGTGATCATTTTCTTCCCCAGTGTATATTTATTCCCAGTGATCATATTTTCCCACTGTATATTTATTCCCAGTGATCATTTTCTTCCCCAGTGTATATTTATTCCCAGTGATCATATTTTCCCACTGTTCATATTTTCCCAGTGTATATTTATTCCCTGTGATCATTTTTTTCCCCAGTGTTCATATTTTCCTCAGTGTATATTTATTCCCAATGAGTATTTTCCCCCCATTTAATAAAGAGAGAATTGTATCCACCACCACCACCACCACCACCACTACGTGTTGTGTTAAAGTTACCACCTAATTTGGCTGAGGGTAAAGAACATCCCGGAAGTATCTGTTTAATTAATCAACACACACACATACATACATACTCACCTTACAATGTTACCAGATCCCTCATGCACTCAACGACACAAACACACATCCACACTCACTCTCCTTACAGTGTTACCAAATCTCACACACACACACTCATCTTACATTGTTACCAGATCCCTCATGCACTCAACGACACAAACACACATATACACTCACTCACCTTACAGTGTTACCAAATCTCACACACACACACACACACTCATCTTACATTGTTACCAGATCCCTCATGCACTCAACGACACAAACTCACATACACACTCACTCACCTGACAGTGTTACCAGATCCCTCATGCACTCAACGACCCACAGTGTTACCAAATCTCTCATGCACTCACATAACAGTATTATCAACTACCCACAGTGTTACCAAATCCCTCAGGCACTCACATAGCAGTATTACCACCAACGACCGCCATCTAATTACAGTATTGCAAAGAGCACTCATTTAGCAGTATTACCAACGACCCCCAAATATTACACAATACTACCAACTCCTCACCACCCATCGTTCAGTGTTACCAACTAACCCATCCAGTGGCATGCACCCACCGTTCAGTGTTACCAACCAACAACTTCTCCACCTCCTCCCCCCCCCACACTCACCTTACAGTATTGCCAAACTACCTGTTCAGTGTTCCCAACCCTTTCACCTCCCCCATCCTCTTCACCTTACAGTATTGCCAACTAACAACCTTAATTAACCTCCACCACCTCTTCATCGTACAGTATTGCCAACTAACAACCTTCCCATCCACCACCAAATGTTCAGTATTCCCAACCCAAAACCCCTCCACCTAACTCCCCCCTTCCTCACCTTACAGTATTGCCAACTACAACCACCACCACTAATACCAGACACTTACGAGGAAATGGAAATGAGTGGAATTAGTTAGATACGAGGCTCGCGTGTTGGGTGGAATGACGCCTTTGTTCCTTGTGTGTGTGTGTGTGTGTTGTTATTGTAGTTGTGTTGCCTCGTGTGTGTGTGTGTGTGTGTTGTTTTTGTTATCTCGTGTGTGTGTGTGTGTGTGTGTTAGTGTAGTTGTGTTGCCTCGTGTGTGTGTGTGAGAGAGAGAGAGAGAGAGAGAGAGAGAGAGAGAGAGAGAGAGAGAGAGTGTGTGTGTTTCGTTTCGTTTCGTTTCACCTGGTCTTGATCACGTCCTAGACACGTGCTCACCAACTGTTACCCTCCCGGAATGAGCTCAGAGCTCGTAGTGACCGATCTTTGGGTAAGGCTGGAACCTTTTTCCACACACCGGAATAGCGAGGTCACAACTCCTCGACTTACGTCCCGTACCTATTCTCTGCTAGGTGAACAGGGGTTACACATTTAAGGAAACAATCCCAAATTGTCTCCACCCGACCGGGGATTCGAACCCAGGACCTCTCGGATGTGAGCCGAGCGCGCTAACCACTACACCACCGGTGTGTGTGTGTGTGTGTGTAGTTGGATCAGGCAGGAATTTGACGCTCATTGTAAAATCAAAGTATTATGCAAGAAGGTGAAAAAATAATATCTCGTTTTTTATATATACATTTGTGTCTGTTTATGTGCGAATTGGAGGGCTCATAATTATCACTTGAACGAACGCTAGCTTTGTTGCATCATTACTATATCAAATATCAATTAAAGGGGACAGTATACTTTTGATAGATTGGAGCACCTTGATTCCTCCAAAGTATGCCAGGAAACAAACCCAGATGAAGAAAAATAAGGTCTCCTGTTGCCTGGAATAGTTTGGAGGAATCAGTTGCTCCAGATTTACCACCAAAAACAATATACCCCATTAATATCAAAGAAAATGTCAGTAGATGAGGACTAAATGTTGTTTAGTAATAGATTTCCAGGTGAGATTAATATTGTTGGTGAATTGGAAGGTCTGTGATTCCTCCAAACTATGCCACGAAAAAGTCAATATCCCCCATTAGTACAGAACCATTGAGGGCGTCTGTTTACTGGTATGGTTTGGAGGAATCAGTAAGTAGCCTTCCAATAATTTAACAACAAGAGAATTTTCCCCTTTCATTAACTGCTTACTGCTCCATACTCGTGTGTACATACATATACAATAATTAGTAATGTCACGTCACTTCTATTGCCCTGGAAGTAATTAATTTGGCTGATTTCCTAAGTTTGTACCATCATAACAACATCATTATCATCTTCATTTTCATCTACATCAGCAACATCATAATAATTTTCACCATAATTTTCATCATCATCATCATCATTATTTACTTCATCATCACCATCACCAAAGCCCCCGATAGTAACGCCATCTCTATGTACGGTTGAGCTACTTTAGGCTACATTTATTGATGTGATTATCAGTACATTAACTACATACATACATACGGATAGATTTCTCACTAAATAATCTCTTCTATTGCACCGTATATTATTATTATTATTAGTAGTAGTAGTAGTAGTAGTAGTTGTAGTAGAGCAACATTATTAGTAGTAGTCGTTGTAGTAGTGTAATATTTGACGGTAGTGGTGTAATTATTGGCTCTTGTGGTGTAATTATTGGCTCTTGTGGTGTAATTATTGGCTCTAGTGGTGTAATTGGCTTTTGTAATGGGGTAATTATCGGCTCTAGTGGTGTAATTGGCTTTTGTAATGGTGTAATTATCGGCTCTAGAGGTGTAATTGGCTTTTGTATTGGTGTAATTATTAGCTCTAGTTGTGTATTTATTTATGAATAAGCTTTGTAGTGGCATAATTTATCACTTTAATATTAACGTTGCTGACAGCCTATATTATATTATGACATTATTACACGGGTGATTAGCCACTGTTGTTCTGTTCACTGTAATGGTGTAATTGTTCACTGTAATGATGTAATTGTTCACTGTAATGGTGTAATATTTCAAACACTGGAGCACACATCACAGACACCACTTAAATGACCCTGTGATGTAGTCAGAAAATTGGAGGTAAATGAGTCCTTCAAATATTGCCACGAAACACACACACACACACCTATATGAAAGGAGCTTGTTTCGTGGTAGAGTCAGGAGGAATCAGAAGCCTCCAATTATCATGCACGATCACAGGGACCGTAATTTAGGACCCTGTGATCGTGTATAAAAACTGTAGGCTTCTGATTCCTCCAGACGATGCCACTAAACAGGTTCCTTCCATGTAGGTGTGTGTGTTTCGTGGCAATATTTGAAGGACTCATTTACCTCCAATTTTCCGACTACATCACAGGGTCATTTAGGAAGTGTTCGGTGAGGCGACGACAGTACTTTTGTTGGCGAGTTTAGTATTCTGTGTGTGTGTGTGTGTGTGTAATAAATGTCCTTTTTTCTGTATGTCCGTCTGTCGGATGCGTGTGTATGTATGTATGTATGTATGTATGTTTCTATGTGTGTTTGTATGTACAGTACAGTATGTATGTATAGTTTTCGTTTTTTGTGTGTTGTGCGTCTGTGAGTCTGTTGTGTGTTGTGTGTCTGTGTGTTTGTCTCTGGTTCCTGATGTGTTGTTTATCTGTCTGTGTATCTGCAATTTAGTCGTGTCATGTGTTATCTGTGTCTCTGTTGTTGTTGTTGTTGTTGTTATTCTATTATTATTCCTATTATATCATTGTTATTGTTGGTTTTATTTTATTGTTATCCCTATTATTTTGTTGTTGTTGTTGTTGTTGTTTGTCATCTGTTCCGTCGTGTTGTTGTTGTTATTGTGCTGTTTTGTTTTCCTTGTCTGTCCGAATTTGTCCATATATAACTGTTAGTAGAATTACAGTATATTATAGGCACATGTGTAAAACTTGCTTCACATTCACTGCTCCCTTGGTTGGTTTAGGAGTACATGCCCAGGGACGAGAAATGCATCCTAAAACTCACTGCTTGGTTAGTTCAGGAATACTTGCCCAGGTGCGAGAAATCATATTAAAGTTCACTGCTTGGTTAATTTAGGAATATTTGCCAAGGTCCGAACGAGAAATGCATCCTAAAATTAACTGCTTGGTTAGTTCAGGAATAGTTGCCAAGGTACGAGAAATGCTTTAAAAATTCTCTGCTCGGATTAATATCACTAGCCGCCCAGGATCGAGAAATGCTCCAAAAATTCACTGCTTGGTTGGTTCAGGAATTCTTGCCCAGGCACGAGAAATGATCCTGAAATTCACTGTTTGCTTGGTTTAATTATACTTGCACAGTTACGAGAAATGCTCTTAAACTTCACTGCCTGCTTGGGTGGTTGGTTCAGATTGCTTGCCCAGGTCTGATCGTAAAATGCGTCCTAAATTTTTTTGTTAGTGACTGTAGGAGTATAGCTGGCATGTGATTGGCTGAGCCCTGGGTGGCGAGCGAGCCACTCCACCAATCAGAAGAATTAGCCTTTACGATCCCAATTGTAAATACGATCCCAATAAAAAAAAAAATAATAATAAGTGAAATAAAAGTAATAATATCCCTGATTATTTTTTCTCCGTTTTTATTTATAAAATGTTTTCACATTTATTTTTTGTTATATTTTTTTTAAAGTTACGGTTATTTTGTTATTTGTTATTATTTTTTTTTTATAGAGTGAATTGCCCTTTTTGTTTCGCTCGTCTTAATTAATGACCCTGTGATCGTGTATGAAAATTGGAGGCTTCTAATTCCTCCTGATTAATGCATGATATTGTACTGTGCATACTCCTTCCATATGGGTGTGTGTGTGTTTCGTGGCAATATTTGAAGGACTCATTTATCTCCACAAATTTCTGACTACATCACAGGGTCCCTTAGATTACTTAATACTGTACTTGATTAAACTACACCATCTTTTATTTTTATTTATATATGACTGTACTAAGTGGTCTTTTATTTCATGAAGTTGTACCCCGTGTATTAATTAAAGGGAAACAAATTCTCTTATTGGTGAATTGGAAGGTCTCCGATTCCTCCAAACTGTGCCACCAAACAAGTCCCTCGTTAAAGTAACATTTAGGTAGTTTGTTTGGAGGAATCACAGACCTTCCAATTCACCAACAAGAAAATCTCCCCTGTATAATTATAATGCTGACCTTTTCCAACACTGACTCTTAGCTGTATGTGTGACCCAGTCCGATTATAGCTTTGGTCTACCATTGTAAAGTTTTTATATGGCTTTGGTTTACCATTATATAGCCTTGGTCTACCATTGTATAGCTTTAATCATGCATTGTCTATCATTATATAGCTTTGGTCTACCATTATATAGCGTTTGTCATGCATTGTATAGCTTTTATCATGCATTGTCTACCATTGTATAGCTTTTATAATGCTTTGTTTACCATTATATAGCTTTTATCATGTATTGTCTATCATTGTATAGCTTTTATCAGGCGTTGTTTACCGTTATATAGCTTTTATCATGCATTGTCTATCATTGTATAGCTTTTATAATGCTTTGTTTACCATTATATAGCTTTTATGTATTGTCTATCATTTTATAGCTTTTATCATGCATTGTTTACCATTATATAGTTTGGGTTTACCATTGCTTACGATTATATAGCTTTTGTCATGCACTATCTCTCATCTATGTTATTCCTCGTCATGAAGCATATATATATACAGTATAATATTATATTCATGGACACCGTAGTGATAAGTTTAAAGGTATTGTATATTGTTGGTACATCGGAGTGCCTCTATAGATTCCTCCAAAGTATGCCAGGAAACAGGACCAGATTAACAAAAATAATGGTGGTAGCCTGTTGCTTAGAATAGACTGGAGAAATCAGTTGCTCCACATTTACCAGCACTGTACTGCCTGCCTGCCTGCCCCCTTTAATTAAGGACCCTGTGATCGTGTATGAGACTTGGTGGCTTCTGATTCCTCCTGACTATGCCACGAAACAAGCTCTTTTTATATAGGTGGTGTTTCGTGGCCATGATTGAAGGACTCTCTAACCTCCAATTTTCTGATATACCATTGTTAATTGTTATATCACTGCCTGGCTTCCTCGGTGAATGTTTGTTGTGTATTGTATACCTGATTGATATTGGCCTTCCCTCACCTTTACTGCTGCATCACCTCTTTCTATATATGTACAGTATATGTGTGTATGTTGCATATGTATATCATTTGTCTCTACCTTTTATTCCTCCTCCTCCTTTTTCAAATTCTCTCCTTCCTCTTGCACATCCAATTCACCTACTTTTCTTTTCTTCCTCCTCTTTCACATCCTATTCTCCTCCTCCTCCTCCTCCTCCTCCTCCTCCTCCTCCTCCTCCTCCTCCTCCTCCTCCTCCTCCTCCTCCTCCTCCTCCTCCTCCACTCTGGAATAATTCTCACTCCCAGTTTGTGTTTCAGAAGCAAAGTGTCAAATTCTCCAAGATCTTCGAGTTGAACTGCCCCGTGTCAGGTCAATCCACAAACAAGTGAGTAACGACCTTTGTGTGTGTGTGTGTGTGTGTGTGTGTGTGTGTGTGTGTGTGTGTGTGTGTGGGAATATAATTTGTGAGTGGTTTATGCTTGTTATGTGTGTGTGTGTGTGTGTGTGTGTGTGTGTGTGTGTGTGTGTGTGTGTGTGTGTGTGTGTGTGTGTATGAATGAGATATAATAATTCAACACTATATACATTTATTGTCCGTCCTCCTTCTCTCAATCTATCCTTTTCCTTTTCTCTGTATGTGTCTTGCTGTCTTGTCTATTTATCTGTTTATGTATCTGCTTATGTGTCTGTTTATATGTGTATGTATCACCTGTTCTCCCACTTCATCATTTACGTTGTTCTTCATTCTATTCCTCTTTCTCTCTTTCACTCTATATTTCTCTCCACTCCTTCCACCTCTCCCTCACTCCCCCATATCACCAAGGAGACAGGATATCTCTCCCTCTCCCACTTCACAACTCCCTCTCTTCCATTCCACCCTTCCCTCTCTCCCACTCCACCTCTTCCACTCTTCCACTTCCTCACAGAACCAAGGAGTTTGGATACCTTTCCCTCCACCCCTCCCTCCCTCTACCAATCTACCCCTCTTGTCTCTCCCTCCCTCTCCCACTTCACCCATCCCTCCCTCTCTCCTACTCCCCTACCCCCCTCCCTCCCTCCCTCACTCCTACTCCCCTACCCCCTCCCTCCCTCCCTACCTCTCCCAATCCTCCCTTCCTGCCTCCCAATCCACCCTCCCTGCCTCCCAATCCACCCTCCCTCCCTCTTTCTCCAAATCAACCCCTCATATCTCCCCCTCCCCCTAGTCTTATCTCCCACCCCACTCCTTCCTTCCTTCCTTCCTTCCCTCCTTCTACTCTACATCACACACTCCTTCCTTCCTTCCTTCCCTCCCTCACTCTACTCTACATCATCACACACTCCTCCTCTCCTCCCACACACACAGCGCCAAGGAGGTAGGGTCGAGCGAGATGGCCAAACACCTACTTCACCTGGCAGAACAAGTGGCCTCAACAGGGGAGAACCTCAACATTGCCGACAGTCTGGAAGTGGAGAAGGGCAGCTCAGGCAACGTTCGCTCTATGCTTGCCATGCCCATACGTAACCGCAACTTCCAGATCATTGGTGGGTGTCTTATGTTGGTTTGTTTGTGTGTGTAGGTGCTTGGCCTGATTGACCTGAGACCCTATTTTTTTATATATATATTTTTTTTTAGTACCCTGACCCCTGACCTGAGACCCTATTTTTTTCAGTACCCTGACCCCTGACTTGAGACCCTATTTCTTTTTTTTTAGTACCCTGACCTCTGACCTGAGACCCTATTTTTTTTTCAGTACCCTGACCCCTTACTTGAAACTCTTATTTATTTATTTATTTATTTATTTTTTAAGTACCCTGACCCAAGATGTGTGTATTTGGGCAGATGTATTGTGTGAAGTACTTGAGATGTGTTTAATATGGCATTGGTATTAGCTGTAAGTACTTGAGATGTGTACTTTAAGGTGTCTGTGTTTGTCTAGAGTTCTCGAGGTGTGTGTTTTGTTTTCGGAAATTTGTATGAGTTGAGGTATTTTGTCTTGATTTAATATTTTGATTTTTTTTAGCTGGTCTGTGTGTGTATTTTAGGTCTTTATTGCAAGTATCTGAGACATAATACTTAACAAGCCTTCTGTATGTATTGAAAGTATTTGAGAATATATTGTATTATATTATAAGGCTTTTGTGTTCATTACAAGTAGCCGAGACATGGATTGAAATACAGTACAGTGCGCGGGTAACTCACATCTACACACAGCTACACACAACTATCTACATCTCACGCCTACACAGCAACAGCACACCTACCTACCTACACAACACACCTGCACTATATCCCACAACGCAATCAACAACACACACCTGCACTTCACCCCACAGCTAGACAGAGACCTCCACACCTGCATGCACTGCACCCCAAGACAACAGACCACCACACACCTGCACAAATATACACCTGTCTATCAATGGACGAACACCTGTCCTCGTAGATAATAATTCCTGTCCTTTACCTTCTTCATACAGGTGTGGCTAAAATCATCAACAAACTGAACTGCCAACCCTTTGACGAGAACGATGAGCAGTTGTTTGAGGTGAGAGAGAGAGAGAGAGAGAGAGAGAGAGAGAGAGAGAGAGAGAGAGAGAGAGAGAGAGAGAGAGAGAGAGAGAGAGAGAGAGAGAGAGTGTGTGTGTGTGTATGTGTGTGTGTATGTGTGTGTGTGTGTGTGTGTGTATGTGTGTGTGTGTGTGTGTGTGTGTGTGTGTGTGTGTGTGTGTAAATAGACTCGCTTAACCTCAGTTGCACTTGTGTGTGTTTAATATATATATTCATGTTTACCAATCTCATGGAGAGTTGATATAATTTCATTTGAGACTCTATGCTGCAATTATTTACTGCCACGAAAAATGCTTGTGAATTTTGAGTCACTGTGGGTAGATTTATTTACTTTTACTGATAACTTGGAAATTCTAAAGCCATGTTTTTTTTTAATCTTGGGAAATTTTGAGTCACTGTGTTTATGTTTATTTACTTTTACTGATATCGTGGTCTTTACGGGGAGATTCTCTTGTTGGTGAAATGAAAGGTTACTGATTGATTCCTCCTATAAATGGCAGAAAACTGATGCCCCCAGTGATAAAAATATGGGATCTGTTTCGTGTCATAGTTTGGAGGAATCATAGACCTTTTAATTTACCAACAAGAGAATCTCCTCTTAAGGGGGTGTGGGAGTAGGGGACAAGCTTGGGGGTGGACTGGGGGGGTGCGGGAATAGGGGGACAGGATTGGGGTGGGTAGAAAGCCTGTCCCCTATACCCGCACCCCCCTAACCCCCCCCCCCCGATTGTCCCCCTACTCCCGCACCCCCTCGAACCCCCCAAACGCCCCCCCCCTTAAGCCTGTCCCCCTATTCCCGCACCCCCTTAAAGCAATGTTATTTGAGTCGTTTTTAGGTAGACTCATTTCAAGATTATTACCATCACCACCATCCAACACAGTCACTAACTACTAACTACCACCATTACCACCACCACTAACTACCATCCTGACCAACACCACAACTAACTACCACCATCACTAACTACCACCCTAACCACCATCACTAACTACCATCCTGACCACCACCATCACCACCTACCACCACCACACTAACTACCACAACCATCACCATCACTAACTACCACCCTAACCACCATCACTAACTACCATCCTGACCACCACCATCACTAACTACCACCCTGACCACCACCACCACCTACCACCACCATCACTAACTACCACCACAACTAACCACCACCACCACCACCACAACTAACCACCACCACCACTCTCTCTCCCTCCAGGCCTTCACCATCTTCTGCGGTCTAGGCATCAACAACACAATGATGTACAATGAACTGGAAAAGGCCATGGCGAGACAGAAGGTGGCTATAGAGGTGAGTGGGACGGGATGGGGGCAGGAGTGAGGAATGATTGGCAGGTAGGTAGGTGAGTAAGGAGGTAGGTAGGTAGGTAGGTAGAGAAATATTTATACTGGCAGGTCGCTAGGTAGGTAGGTAGGTAAGTAGGGAGGTAGGTAGGTAGGTAGAGAAATATTTAGACTGGCAGGTAGGTAGGTAGGTAGGTAGGTAGATAGAAAGGTAGGTAGGAAGGTAGATAGATAAAGATGCACGGAAAGGCAGTTAGGTAGGTAGATTGGTAGGTAGGAAGGTAGATAGATAGATATATAATGGAAGGCAAGGAGATAGATAAGAGATGTATAGACAGGTAGACAGACAGGTAGACAGACAGGGAGACAGGATATCAAAGGGCCTGACAGAGAGAGAGAGAGAGAGAGAGAGAGAGAGAGAGAGAGAGAGAGAGAGAGAGAGAGAGAGAGAGAGAGAGAGAGAGAGAGAACTGGGTCAGGGTCATAGGGCTGCTGGGGTTGAATGATGACAAAACACATGAGAGAAAGGAAGGCAAAATGAGAAAGAGAAAAATAGGAGGGAGGAAATATAAGCTAAATAAGTAAGAAATTATTGTAAATGTTAAGTTAAAAGATATCCAATGCATACAAACAGACAGACAGACAAATAGACAGACAGACATACCTAAAGAAAACAACACAGGTGAATATATTTTATGCCAATTATCCCACGCACAACATAAATAAAGAGGTACGTAGTGACAGGACTTTTGAACACGACTGTACCTCCCTCTATCAACGACATAATAATGATAATAATAATAATAATAATTAAAAAAAAAAAAAACTGAGGGTGTATATCCCGTCACCAAAATTATTATTCATCTTGATTTCAGACCGTGGTGAGAGTTATTCATAGACACGATAGACGATAACACACACACACACACACACACACACACACACACACACACACACACACACACACACACACACACACACACACACACACACACACATCCTTCCCTTTCTAGAATGCCATGTGACTTATTTTTATTTATTTTTTTGGTACGGTATCAAACGAGGTCATATGCTATTTGATGCATATGTATATTATCAGTGTGTATGTATGAATGTATGTGTAAGTGTGATTCGTATGTATACTACCGGTGTGTATGAATGTATTTATATGTAAGTGTGATTCATATGTATACTAACGGTGTGTCTGTATGTATATGTAAGTGTGATTCATATGTATAATAATGGTGTGTGTGTATGTATATGTAAGTGGGGTGAGATATCCTTGGTGTATCCAAAGAAAGTATATTTTGAAACAAATTGATTTAAGCCCGGTAATTTTTTGTTTGTTATTGTTTTGCTAGGAGACTCTCAAATTGGTGAACTGGAGGACTCTTGATTCCTCCTAACTAAGCCAGGAAACAGGAGACCTCAGTGTTATCTGTAGCCTTCATAGGTGATCTGTTTCGTGGTATACTTTGGAGGAATCAGAGACCTCCCAATTCTTCAAGAAAAGCACCTCCCCTTAAAGGACCCTGTTATCGTGTCTGGAAAATAGAGGCTTCTGATTCCTCCTGATTCTGCCACGAAACACACTCCTTCCCTCTAAGTGGTGTTTCGTGGCAATTATTGAAGGACTTACTTACCTCCAATTTTCCGACTACATCAAAGAGTTTCTTAAGGGTGATGTAGTCAGAAAATTGGAGATAAATGAGTCCTTCAAATATTGCCACGAAACACCACCTATATTGAAGGAGCTTGTTTCGTGGCATGGTCAGGAGGAATCAGAAGCCTTCAATTCTCATACACGTTCACAGGGTCGTTAATTAATTGCATACTCCAGAGCCACGAGGTAAATTGGAGTGCCTGGTGTGTGTCGATTGAATCAGTGTGTGTTATCTGTATGTGTGTGTGTGTGTGTGTGTGTAGTGTGTGTGTGTAATGCATGGAGAGTATTATAATGAGCAGGATATATATATATATATATATTAAATATATATAATATATATATATATATATATTATATATAGTAATATATATATATATAGATATAGTATATATATTATATATATATATATATGATATTATATATATATATATATATAATATATATATATATATATAGTACTATATATATATATATATATATATATATTATATATATATATATATTATATATATATATATATACTGTATATATACTCGCACATACGCACACATATATACACTAGCACACACATACAGAAATACACTCATACACACACACTTACACACAAAAATACACACACACATACAGAAATAGCGCTCTCCCTCTCTCTCTCTCTCTCTCTCTCTCTCTCTCTCTCTCTCTCTCTCTCTCTCTCTCTCTCTCTCTCTCTCTCTCACACACACACGAGCATTTCACTGGGGACATAGCCGTGTGGTTTCATTACATCTTTTTTTTTTTAAATCTTTTTCAGTCAGTGGCTGTACAGTATATATATATTTATTTATTTCTAGCTCTCCAGGCCAGTATTTATTTTATATATATATTTTCATGTTGACGTCAAGCTCTTCATATTGTAAGAAGACACCAATTGAGAAGGAGTCTTTATTGACTTCGTTAGGCTGCTGTTTCTTTAGGGGCTTACTGATAATTTGTTGTCTTGAACTTGCCACAAAATGATACTTTTTTTTATTATTATTATTATTATTATTATTATTATTATTATTATTATTATTATTATTTTTGTTGTTGTTATTGTTATTATTATTATTATTATTATTATTGTTTTTATTGTTATTGTTGTTATTATTGTTATTTTTATTATTTTTATTTTTTGTTTATTTACTTATATATATTCTGGGGAGTAATTGATTCCACCAAGCCGTGCCAGTAAACAGATCACTTCAGTATACGACTATGAATCTGTTTCTTAGCCGAGTTTGGAGGAATTGATCACCTTCCAAAATAATAAATTGTTGTTTTTCGCTCATAGTTGCTTTTCCACACCATTATTAATCCTATAAGCTCTCCTAAACTTACCCAACTTTATGATAACCAAACGAACCGATTGTAATGAATGACTGGTTTGGACTGATCTTGGAGGGTATAATTATAGGTTACATTATTTTAGGTTAATTTTACAGGTTATTTTCCCTATGTTTGTGTGTGTACTAACTTAAGAATTTCATCTTTATATTTTTTTCTTATATGGATATCTGAAACCCAAACTTTAACCCATTGAAAATCTGCCAAACACAACTTTTCCTATTAATATCTCAAAATTCGATTAAGGAGAGATTCATTTGTTGGTGAACGAACTAGAAGGTCTCTGATTCCTCCAAACTATGCCACGAAACAGGTCACATATATTTTTGTACCATTGAGGGCGTCTGTTTTCTGGTATAGTTAGGAGGAATCAACTGTAGCTTTCCAATGTGCCAACAAGAGGATCTCCCCTTAACTCTCACTCTTTGATAAATTACAAAACTCACTCCACTGCGAACAAAAAATATACAAACTATAAAAAAATTACAAATCTACAAAAACTACAAAACTGACTCCACTGTTAAAAAAACGTACAAATTACAAAAAATACAAATCTACAAAACTGACTCCACTACAGACAAAAACAAAAACTACAAAAATTATAACACTACACAACATACTCCACCACTGACGAAAACTACAGAACAAAAAAAAAAAAAAAAAAAAAAAAAAACTACAAACCTACAAAACTGACTCCACTGGTGACGAAAACTACAGAACAACAAAAATTACAAAAAAAAAAGTACAAAATTACAAAACTGATTCCATAATTTCTACACCACTTTAAATAATTTCCCTAACCTGATCTGACCTGACCTCCTCCTCTCCCCCCAATCTCTATACAGGTGCTGTCCTACCACGCCACAGCCTCCAATGAAGAGATACAAGGCCTTCAGGTGAGTAAGTGAGCAGTAATTAGAGCACACACACACACACACACACACACACACAGCTTTGATGACTACACACAGGTAAACATTGAAGGACCCTGCATGTGATCGTGTAGGAAAATTGGAGGCTTCTGATTCCTCCTGACCATGCCACGAAACAAGGGCCTTCCATATAGGTGTGTGTGTGTGTGTGTTTCGTGGCAATATTTGAAGGACTCATTTATCTCCAATTTTCTGACTACATCACAGGGTTCCTTATTAAGAGGGAGATTCATTCTCTTTTTGGTACATACATTTGAAGGGCTACTGATTCCTCCAGTCTGTGGCAGGCAACATGCGACCTTCAAATTATTCATGTGAGATTCGTTTCATGGCATAGTTTGGAGGAATCAGAGACCTTCCAATTCACCAACATAGCAAACCAGTTGATCCATTACCTCTCCATAGTTGGTAAATAAAATCCGGAACAACTGATTCATGAAAACTATTCCAAGCAACGGGCCATCTTTATTTGTGTTCATCTGGTCCTGTTTCCTGACATACTTTGGGGGAATCAAGGCACTCTAATGAACCAAAAGTATACTGTATATCTCCTTAAGGACCCCCTTGGTGTAGAAAGAAAATTGGAGGTTCGTGAGTCCTTCAAACGTTGTCACGAAACACCACCTGTAATGAAGGAGTTTGTTTCGTGGCATAGTCAGGAGGAATCAGAAGCCACCAGGTCTCATACACGATCACAGGTTCCTTAATTAATAGCCAAAACCTTCTTACCACTGTTGTAACTTAACTGTGTGTGTAGAAATGCATAGGCTATATTTGGTAAAGACGTTTGTGTGTGTGTGTGTGTGTGTGTGTGTGTGTGTGAAGAAAATCTGTGTTGTTATAATTTATAGAATACCTCGACACAGTGTAAGATTGTGTTTGTAATACTTCATTATGCGAGTTAATGACCTGCACCCACGTAAGGGGAAAGTTTACTCTTGGTATATTAGAGCGCCTTGATTCCTCCAAAGTATGCCACACAACAGGATCAGATTAACTAAAATAACGGTAGTCTGTTGCTTGGAATAGTTTGAAGGAATCAGTTGTTCCATATTTACCAACCCTGTACTTCCCTCTTAAAAGGAGTATCACACCTGCTCAGCAAACGGGGTTGGATAGCACCGGAGCAAAGTAAAAAATCGATTAATTCAATGTAAAAGAGTGAGAAAATTATCAGATTTTTTTTTTTTTTTTTTTTTGTAATATATATAACGTAAATATTTTTGACTTAATCATAATAAACACATGACCCACAATTTGTATGTTCTAGTGTCAGTGTGATGGGTGAGATTTACATTTCAGTCCGCTCTGCAACCTTACTTTGCCAATGCTATCCACACATTGTTCGTGGAGCAGTGATATTCCCTTAATTAAGTGTCTGCCCCTTGATTCAAACCGGGTGTGAGGTGTAGCATAATAAACATTGGTGGTGGACGATAGGGTAAAAATAAATTAGAGCCACAAACACGTTCAAAAAATGCGTCTCGGTACAAACATGAAGTCAAAACCAAATGAACGATCAAAAAAGTACATAATTATTAAAGGCAAAATAATCATACACTCAATAAGCAAAGCCAAATAAAAAAGAAATGCAACGCTCAAAAAATCAGAGCCACAAAAGCGTTCATCGAGTGTAAAAAAATCAAAAGTGGAATTGAACCTTTACCAAGAAAAATGAACAAGTGTGTGAAAGAAGGGATAAAATTGGGTCCAGGGGCTTCCAGGAATGGCAGGCGAAGCAACAGGTCTTGAGGCGGCGGGCAGGGAGCTGGCGAGTTGGTTGGTTGGTTGGTTGGCTGAAGAAAACTGCTGAAGTGTTGAAATATGAATCTCAAAACAGAAAAGTTGTAAATGGCGTGAGAGGGATGGGGAGTAGGAGGATGGGGGGGGGGGTAAAGGAGGAGAGAGAGAGATAGAGAGAGAGAGAGAGAGAGAGAGAGAGTGAGTTGGGACAGGGAAGGATAGGAAGGAAGGAGGTGAAGGAACAAGAGTAAAGGGAGGGAGAGTTAGGATAATGAAAGGGGAGGGGGAGAACAGGAAAGATTGAAAAGGGATTGTTTGGCATAGTTTATTGGAGGAATCTGTTGCTCCAGATTTACCAACACTGTACAACCCCCTTAAGGACCCTGTGATATAGTCAGAGAATTGGAGGTAAATGAGTCCTTCAAATATTGCCACGAAACACCACTTATAAGGAAGGGAGGTTGTTTCGTGGCATAGTCAGGAGGAATCAGAAGCCTCTAATTTTCATACATGATCACTGGGTCCGTAACGCCCATTGCTTGTATACAATCGGCACTTTCAACTTAGCACAGAGTCACCTGTATTTTCTGATCGATAAACCATGCATCTGTCTCCAGTATAATACCTCCCTCTCTTCCCTCCCCCTTCCCCCCGACAGAGAGAAGTGGTTCCCGAGGCCATTAAGTGGAACCTGGGCTCCCTCACCTTCGACGACTTCTCCCTCACCCAAGACCAGATGGTGTTGGCAGCAGTCAGGATGTTCTCTGACCTCAGACTCACCTCACGCTTCAAGATTGAGTACAAGGTGAGAGAGAGAGAGAGAGAGAGGTGTTCTCATTGATTTTCATTTATTTTATGTAATTATGGTTGTAGTAGCAAAGAAGAAGGTTAGAGTGGAAGTTAAAATTTAATGTGACTTATCATAGGTAGAAAACAGGAAGGCATGCAGTGATGGAGTATAAATTATTATAGATGTAAATAATTATAGTATGATGTAAAATCTGAACGACACCCCCACCTTTCAGACGTTACTGCGTTGGCTGATCACAGTGAAGAGGAACTACAGAAACGTCCCTTACCACAACTGGAGACACGCCTTCAATGTCGCCCACAACATGTTCGGCATGCTCAAGGTAGCCTACAGTACAATACAGCAGTAAGCAGTAACCTATATAAGGGGGCCTGATGCTTCGATGACAGTGTTGATTTTTAATGTTTGCATTTTTTCTACGGTGCCATTGTGTTTACTGTGTGATGTAGTACGTTATTGAGGCTTGTGAGTAGCCTATAACCTACTTTCTGATACATATATAGATCTGATGGTTGTGTGTGTGTGTTGGGAATGACGTCAGCAGAAGTGTGTGAGCACTGCTTGGAGGTGAATGAAAGTTAGTTGGAACTATAAATAAAATACATGTTATCAGCCCAAAATAGGTCTTCTTCAGAGATCAAGGCAAGAAATCGACCCACTCATTTCTCCGCTATGAAGCTAACTCCTCTGATTGCATGCCTTCCCAGAAACATACACACACACACACTCTCTCTCTCTCTCTCTCTCTCTCTCTCTCTCTCTCTCTCTCGTGCCAGATCTTGCAAGAAATATTACACGAGGAATATTTTAATGACAGCTCCATAAATAGCTCATACCGTGCAGGTCTTACACCAGGTGTTTTGCAGACTTTATTTGGGGTTTGTGTGAATTTATTTTAACTCGTTGATTAATTTAGTTCCCTTTGATGTGTTTTGAGAATGGTTGAGTTAATATATCTTCACACTGTTGAAATATATATACATAATTAATGATTATCTTACTTAACGTTTTTTAACCATGTCATTTTTTTACCTGTTTTGACGAGACCATTCAGCGTACCGGTGTATAACTAAAAAAACAACCGCTTGCACTTTCAAGTTAAGACATTTCTGTGTGAGAAAAGAAAAACCATATGCTGATGACTTGTTTTAAATATACACGAGTTGAAGGCAGTGACTCGGTGAGGCTGCTAACTAAGGCACTCAAGTTTGTCAAGTTTTCTGAGCCTCTCGCCTCCAACAAATTGTCCGTTAACAGGAAAGAAAACAAACATTTTATTATTTCTGTCTGCACACCCATTAGCATCCTGCCTTTATCCTGGCATGGGTAATCGTCAGAAATATATTTATATATAAGGTCAATATGAGTGACCCGAGATGAGAACTGTGGCTCATTGCTATTGTACAGTCACGAGCACTAATAAGTATACAGCTTTGGTTCAAGATGTGAACAGTCCAATTCACCAACGAAGTCATTCCAGTGGAGATCTTATTGTGCATTTTTTCCCTGTCTCTACTTATTTGAAGCACATGTGAATATGTTACTAATTAGTGCTTGTGACTGTACTTTATGCTTTCCACTTTACCTTCTCCAGTACAGTACTTGATGAAGTAATATCATAACCTTAATAATACTTAACCTGACTTTTTATACACCTGATGTGACCTGTATGGCACCAGATTTTAGTAACGCCTGACCTGACCTGTATAGCACCTGACCATTATTAGTAACACCTGACCTGTATAGCACCTGGCCTTAGTAACACCTAACTTGACCTGTATAGCACCTGACCATTATTAGTAACACCTGATGTGACCCGACAGACCTGTAACCTGCTGGGTGTGTTTGAGGACATGGAGATACTAGCAATGTTTGTGGGTTGTCTCTGCCACGACCTGGACCACCGAGGCACCAACAACTCGTTCCAGGAGAAGTGAGTCCCTCCCTCGTTAAGGACCACCTGATCGTGTATGGGAACTGGGAGGCTTCTGATTCCTCCTGACTATGCCACGAAACAAACAAGCTCATTCCATATAGGTGATGTTTGTTTCGTGGCAATGATTGAAGGACTCGTTACCTCCAATTTCCTGACTACATCACAGGGTCCCTTAATTAACTCCCGTAACTATATTTTTGGCCCTATTCTCAGTCATTATACTAGAGTACCTGCAGTTAGGTTTATTCTGTATACAGTATTCATGTGGCAGTTTTCAAAGTTGCTACGAAATATTACTGCAGTATCATAGTTATGGAACTGAAAACTGTTTTGGTAAAGTTTAAGTTGAACCAGATGAAATGGAATTTTTTTTTTCACCAACTTAGTTTTGGCTAAACCATTTTTCCCTGTTTTTATTTGTTTTTGTTTTTATTGTATTGTATTTTAATTGTACAATATTTTTACATATGGCTCTTCGTGTTTCTTTTGCCTGGTGAGCTTCAATCTGCCAAATCATACTGCTGTATTTTAATGTTGTATTATTCCCCAGAACTGGCTCAGCTCTGGCTCTCCTGTACGGCACCCAAAACACAATGGAACAACACCACTTCAACCACGCTGTCATGATACTCAACTCAGAGGTGAGAGAGAGAGAGAGAGAGAGAGAGAGAGAGAGAGAGAGAGAGAGCAGTTCAACAAAGAGTAATGATGGGGAGATGAATAACTGAGGAAACAGGGCCAACAGAAGTATAGAATAAAATGAAAAGAGAGAGGCTTGAAGAAATGGACTGGGATAATTGGATGAAACTTTAGGAAAAAAAGAACATTCAGAGGGAAGGGAGAAGAGTAAGGGTATGGGGAAATATTTGGAGATAAACAGATCCTTAGGAAAAAAAACAGATCTAGAGAAGAAGATAAAGAAAGAATTGAAGGGCAAAGGGAAGGAGAAAACAAGTTGGATGAAAAAAGTTACCGGAAACTTGTTATTTACGTTCAGCTACTTACCTTTAATTCTTGGTAACCCTCACCCCTTGAAATATGAGAAATGAAGTATTGATGTTGATGTTTATGATGTTAAGGGGAGGTTTTCTTGTTGGTTAATAGGGAGGTCTCTGATTCCTCCAAACTATGCCAGGAAACAGACAATCTCCGTGGTACTAATAGGGGATATGATTTGTGGCATAGTTTGGAGGAATCAGAGACCTTCCAATTCACCAACAAGATAACCTCCCCTCTAGTCAACCACACTGTACTTGCATCGGGTAATGTTTTGGCTATAACTAACTATGCAGAACCGTAATCTATATCCCTCAGAAGTGTACTGTAAATTACACAACTCACAACTCTATAACTATACTGGAAATTGCACAACTAATGGTATTATCACTACCAGGGCCACAACATCTTCAGCAACCTGTCGTCAGCTCAGTATGCCCGTGTGATGAACGTCCTTAAGCAGTCCATCTTGGCCACCGACCTCACTGTATATTTCCAGTGAGTCGTACACTTTATCTGTCTTAACTTGGTAGTCCAGTCAGGTAGTCACATCATCTTCTTTGGTGCGTGCTTATTTACGTATCTCTTATTTTTAGGTACCCCAGGGAATGTCTGTGGGAATTCTGCAGACTAAGAAACTTAGATTCTTGTGTCATTTTGTATACACATATATTGGTGATTTTTTTTTCTTTTCTTTTTTTGTCAGCTGAGCAATGGATTGGTATTTTTTTTTTTTTTTTTTTTTTTTGGTACTGTGTTGTTTAGTGTGTGAGTTTTCCATTCCATTATGCAATACAGATAATCCTTCAGCATAATCTGTACAAAAATTCCTAGTAAATAACGACAATAATGGTTGATTTCCTACATATCACTAGTTTCATGACAATGTAAACTGGAACTACAGCAGCAATAACATTATGTAAAGTACTGTGTGATTCCTAATACCAGATGTGTTGTACCATCTCAGTTCATTTCTGATTTTGTCATTGGATTCTCAGTTTGAGATGTCACTTTATTTCATTAGAGACAAACCAAATATTTCACACACTCTTATGTTGGTCACTTCATCAGTAATGTCAATATTGTCTTATCTGCTGGTTGCTATTGTCTGAAGCAGGTTAATTATTCAGTGCCATAAAATGAGTAAGGATATGATGGAATTTTTATGATGAATCTATGAATCCCCTTCCCTTATACTGTACTGTATTGGGAACAAAGGAAGCAACATCTGCGGTTTTTTCTCTCTTTACTTTCCTCTTACCCTTCCGTCCTCCCATTTTTCTTTTTCTCCATTTCTCTTTCTTTCTCATCTGCCCTCCCATCTACAATAGTTTCTTACTTCCTCTTTTGTCTTGAATTCCAGCTTCCACCCATAAATGCCATCCCTTCACATCTCCCTTCCTCCTCAGAGTACGGATGGAGTTCTTCTCACTGGCGAACGAGGGGGACTTTGACATGACCCAGAAGGAACACCGAGAGTTGCTTCGCTCCCTCCTCATGACCGGCTGTGATATCGCCGCCTCCACCAAGCCCTGGGATATACAGTTCAAGTGGGTCATATTATGTTTGTTTGAAACATTAACAGCTCGAGTGGTTACCGGTATAGCACCTCTCTGTTTGTGTGAGATATACAGCTCAAGTTGGTGTGCATTCTCTTGGTTTGGGATGTGCAGTTCAACTGAGAAAGAAGTCTGTATGATTAGAATAGGCAGTTTAAGTGAGTCATCTGTTGTATTGTTTTGTTTTTGGTTTGCCTGATGGGGTACAGTGCTTAAAGTGGGATGAAATGTTGTCAAATAGGCAATAAATTTCTCCCAGCTGTGCCAGGAAACATATTTCTGTACCGAGGTATTCTGTTGCCATTTGCAGTTTTGAGTATTTAATTGCACAAGTCTTTAATTCACCAACGATATTTAATCCCCGTAATCCCTTTTTCACTTGTTCTTCCTTCAGAGCTAACTATTCATTTTTATTTTTTATTTTTTTTCTCCATCAACATGTGACCGTAACTACTTCACAGATGTTAGTGTTTTCCATTTTCATCTCTCAATCGTTTATGCTGTATTTTTTCTCCTTGAGTACAGTACCATATTCCCCAACCTGTTGCATTACCAGCTGCCATGAGTATATATTTGTTTCTGTTTAGTCAATCAGTCTACCTCTCTTGCTTCTTCCTCGGCAAGGTACAGTATTATCTTTGCCTTTAGAATGCCATTAGCATCTTCTTTGCAGTCAAGTGTTCAATCATTCCCATAGGGTGGCCAAGCTGGTGACCTCTGAGTTCTTCGACCAAGGTGACCTGGAAAAGACCAAACTGAAGATCACTCCACCAGCACTGATGGATAGAGACCGCAAGCACGAACTGCCACTCCTCCAGATGAGATGGATCAAGGACATCTGTCTCCCATTATTTGAGGTGAGCTGATGAATATACAGTAGTTCCCATTTGTATTAGCTCAAGTCTCGTCCTTGTAGCTAACTGGATCCACAAGTCTTGCACCTTTAATGTAAACAATAAGCACTGCCCCTCATCTATTTACTTGGTTAATTAATAGATGTTCACTACTGACACTTAATTGCCTTCGTTTATGTCCTGTAGGCTTCTGTAGTTAATTCGTAATGGATATTTGTCGTTAACCAATCAGGCACAACAGAGAGGAGATTTACAGGCCAGGATAGCCTCTTAGTGTATGATAATACTTTATTTTATTTTTCAGTTGCTGGTCTATAAATCTTATGTATGAAGAAAATTTGTACAGAATTATGAGTGACTTATGGATGGTCTTACAACATGAGCATAAGATATTCCCTCTTATTTAGACTAGGTTTCTGTGATTGGATATTTTTTTTTAATCTGTATGATAATCTTGATTTTGTGCCTCGAAAGTATTCCAATTTTACCCATGAGAAACTGCTGAGGATTTCTACATTATGTTTTAGTAAACATCAGATTATATTTTTGTTTGAGGAAAGTATTATTAAAGCCGTGTGTGAAGTTCAGAAAGTATCACCGTAACACATAAACAAAGGCCTGTGCTTTTTTCTGATAAATTGGAAGTAACATTAGAAGATTTAATATATAATAAAAAAAATCCGTCATTCAGATGTTAATTACGAAGTTAATGTTAGAGTGAATAATTTCTTACACTACTAGAATGGGAAAAGTAAAGAATTTCAGGGAGAGCAGAGCATCACTGATGGTGAATTTATTTAACATACATTTTGAATGCCAAGGATTTATTTTCAGTTGAATGTAACTGACAAGCATTACAGTACTTTAGGTTTAAGTCAAACAACAACAACATTCTAAGAGAAGGGGTTATTAGGTACACCTCAACCATTTATGTCTATAGTATTAGGTATATGTCTATGGTATAATAAAGAATTCTTGAGACAGAAGAAGAAACAAGAGATAGGTAGCAGTTACATTCACCAAACCCTGAAAACATATGAGTCTGAATTCTCTCTTCACTGCTTAAGAGAGACTGTATTATTGGCCACAAGAATTCATACACACGCTGTTGTTTTCGAGGGCTTACAACATATAGAAAATGTAATACACAGTAAATACAATGCAACATTATAATTAGGTTTGTTGTTTTGGCAATCACTGAGTCACTTGGTAGACCATTCATGTCAATACTTCCCGAATAATGGCCTCTTTCCATATAGCCTGTGTAAGAATGCATGTAGCCAACTGTATTGTGTACTATAAATAATGTCATCAACAGAATTTGTATCATGGTCTATAAGTGGTTGAGGTTTCCTGGCATCATCCCTCCTGCTGTACTGCAAAATAAATTCATAGACGAGAACAACAGATAGAGAAGGGAAACCAGGATATTCTCTGAGGTGTTCATGAATTACAGTAGTACAATCGCGGTACATAGTCCTTGATCTGGGTGTAATAAGGGGAAATCTGGTCAAGGATTATGTGCTGCGATTGTACCTGTATGAATAACTGTGCATAAAATAAAAAAGTCCCTAATCATCACACCTATCAACAGGGACTGACCAAAGTGGTGCCCAAGCTGGCTCCGATGCGTGACGGTGCCCTGCGCAACATGGCCAAGTGGTCCAAGTTGGCTGCCACCTCTCAGGAGAATAATGGCACCACCACAGACATCCTGGAGCACTGCCACTCCCTCGAACGTGGACCCTCCATCGACCCTCCCCCAGAAGCCCCCCCGAAGATCCCTGATGGATAGTCGACGTTGAGCTGCTGGAAGAACCAAGTGTGTTGTATCCTGTGAAGTCAGGGTAAGCGTCTGGGGGGTATAGCTCACAAGGTAGGTATGAACGGCCTCTAAAGATGAGATGGACATACAGAGGAGAAGGTTTTTGAGTGAGGCAGGCATATAAAGAATAGTTTGCAGTGAGGTATGGTTACGAATGAGGTAAGTTTCAAAGTAAGACAACTTTGAAAGAGACATATTTACAATGAGGTAGGTTTATGAGAAACAAATTATCAGTGAATCCGGTTCACGAACGCAATGGGTGAAGATGCGCAGTGTACTGTAGTGTTCATTCTTTTGGAAAGTGTTGGATTGATTGTTTGAACAAAACTTTGTACTGGTATTGTAGTTGTATGTTTTGAAAATTGATAAGATTTAGTGTGCCTACAATATCAGGTAAAAACGATCATTGCAATAGAAATCCAGAATTGTACTGATCATGAAGGCAAAGTGAGCAAAGAAAATGTTACAACCAACAAGGTGTATGTGAGAAAGTAAGAATACCTTTGTGAGATCAGATGAGAAGTTAACAACCTCCATTAACCCCAAGAGACACAGCACTTGGTTCTTCCACGACCCTCTGACCTAAATATCTGAGGTTAGAGGTTGTCTATCAGCTCAAGCATATACTGTAGATGAAACATATAATGGATATTAGTCTACCAATCATAACAGATATTTATTAATTCATTTGATACTGTATGTTTGTATGTATTTGTTTATGCCAATGATATTATAATGTTCTAGAGATATCACAAAATAATCAGCTTTAATTAACTTTTTTTTATTACGTTAGGTGAAGAATTTCATAGCTTGAAATTCATAGTTTTTGTTTATGTTATGATGAGAATCTGAATATTCAGGTATATTTTTACATAAGTGTTCATAGTAGGAGATTTACACATCGAACAGTGTTGTGATAGTTCAGTTGAAATCCAAAAAAAAGTTCCTGCACTTTTATTTTGAAGTTGCTGCTGACCGAATGTGACCTTAGACATCTGAGCTACCTAATGTATGTTGTAAGGGACACTGATCTTGCCCTGGCCTACTCCACTGTTCTCCGGCTTGACCTAGTGTGTGCTCTCATCTACTCCAACTGTTCACCAACATTTCCTTTGTTGCCAGATACTGCAATATAACCACTGTAGTCTATGGTAGTTTGCTGTGGTATAGTATTGTCAGTGAGTGTCTGCACTTTAACCACTCCTTGTTGATGGATACTGCCAATCAAACATGGGTCAAGTAGAACATACCTGAGGGTAAATTTGGTTTATATTTGTGAAGAGGGAGCTGAGAATTTCATGGGATTGAATGGAGGAGTGAATGTAAGTGTGACCCATTTTACTGGATATTTCTGTCTCTCCTTCAGTATTCTGATCTCATTTTCCACCCCTGGATAAAAGGAAAATGATAATAATAATAATAGCTTTATTATTCTGATGATATTAACTGATCTTCATAATTGCAAACAGAAGGAATGAATTAACACTCCAGTTTATCTCGTTTAATCAACAATTAGTTTGAGTGACCCATGATGGTTTTTAGCAACAAGCCTTGGCTGGTGCGTATAGTCGTTAGTCAAAATAATAGCACTTGCCCAATTACTGAACATTTACAACTAGTAGGCTACAGTAATGCAAATTTCTGATGTTAGAAATTTGGTGATATTGGCACTGAAATTAACTGACAGTTATTATTCACAGAAACTATCATTCTGCATTATTCTATTCCCCAAAACAGGATACTGTTAAGAGATTGAAAATTTCCACTTCTGGCCCGAGAAAAAAAAAAATGGTTGCCAATTTGTCATCAGTGACTGCAGAGCGGATTGATGTCCCTTACTCCACACATGAGGTATTCAGAGACAGTACGTGGTGCAGAGTGACACTGACTCACGATGCCACAGTACATTCACAAGTCATTATTTCTATCCACCCTGTGACAGACAAGTGGGGTTAAGGAAAGCTGTCCTCCTTGCACAATAGATTATAATATGTTGTTTACAGATCAAGTTAGTTCTGTAGTTTGTTGACACATTGCATTGTTTAATTATTAGCAGATGATATTTATTGGTTATCAGTATACATTAGCAGCTTCATAATTAAGCATCGTACAAAGAGAAAAAAGACAGCTTGCTTTACCTACATTTATCCATCCTGGGTGAACTGAAGCTGTGAGTTGTGAGTGTACATTTTAGATACCTCCAAATTGCCAGTTCTGTAATATATATTTGTATATATATAATACATTATGTGTGTTTGTGTGTGTCTGTGAGTGTGTGTGTGTGTAACTTGTCTTTCTTACTACTGTAGAGATGAAACCATATATACATATATATTTCCGATACTTATTCATTCTTGGTGGAGGAAAAATATTGCATAACTACTTATCTTCCTTAATTAAGAACAAAAGAACTTCTCATGATGCTTTTCATGCTCCACTTCTCATTAATACATTGCACTTAGGAAAACATTATTAAATACATTATATATGTGATGGAAATCTTAACAGTTTCAAATATTGTGATGGAATTATAATGCAAGTTGGATTTATAGGTCAGATAAAGTCAGCCAAGAGACAGCTAGACATTGTGGAGTAACACACAGTATTTGGTTTATTAACAGGATTACACAAGCTGCCGGTAATGGACATCTTCAATAACAGTTTTTTGGTAATAATTATATATATTTTTTCTTTGTACAGTATACAGATACTTGCTGTTAAGGGGAGAATCTTATGATGGTAAATTGGAGGCCAATTGATTCCTCCCAACTAAGTCACAAAACAGGTCCCCTATTAACCCTGGAACACGTATGTGGGTTGACAGTGAACCCCACCAATGAAACAAAACGTGGTAACTCTGACGTGCGTGCCACCAGCAACTAGCCCCTTCATGTATGCTCCAGCAGAGGGTTTCCCTGTGTGGTGGTGGACGTGCGTGTCTGCTGCTCTCTTTTTTTTATGTTATTCTTGTTTTAGGTGCAGCACACCCCATGTTTGTGTTCCCATACTATTAAAATCGGGGTTAATTCACCATAAGTTTACCGTGAACAAATTTCAAAAACGACTGAGTCGCCTCCATATGACCCAAAAAGGACCCATTCGAGTCTGCAATTAATTTTATTAATGTAAAATTAATAGTTTGTAATTGGTAGATTTTTTCCACATAATTTATAAGAAATGTCAAAATGATAGTCAAGATATGTCGCAGCTTATTCTGTCATTAATATTTCAGTTGAGAAAGTAAGGGGATGGTGCATTTAAAGAAGAAGGGATGTACTTTAAGTGGAAATTTTCAGATTTAATAAACTTTCAGGATTGGTCTGTTTTTTATATTTTTTATTTATTTTTTTTGTTTTGTATCTCAAAAAAGGGGTTTAGCCGCACTCCATGTCTGTGTATGAGTGACAAAAAAAAGAAGGTTCGTATTCAAGGGTTAATATACTGTAACATCGAGGTGATTATTGTGTGGGATAGTTTGGAGTAATCAGCAGCCCTCCAACTTACCAGAAAAAAGGTTCTTCCTTTAAGTCATGAATAAATATTATAATTGTCCATATGTGTGTATGATGTGGGTCGATTCCACTGTAACATCAATTTGTCCTTTTCTGTATCACCTTTTTTCCACCTCTCCCACTTTTCAACTCATTGTTTAATTATTCACCCCAAATTTCCATCCTTACAATCACCACATGATATAGTATGTTTCATTATACACACTTCTTACACATGTTCCACCTTTCAGTAACTACAGTTACTATTATTATACTGTACTTATACTTTTATATTATAATCCAAATCACTCCACAGGTCCATCATGGTCAAGCTGCAACATAAACCAGTTCTTTTCTTTTAGAAGCTTACAAATTGAATGAAGGACTGTGAAGTTGGCCCTAAATTATTATGGTCTGAGGTATTTATACAGTGGCCCAAAGAACTATCAAGTCTCTATTGGCTTAAAAGTAAATGGAGCGAATCACAGGGTTGTTGTTATATGCTTGGGTAATGGAGGCAAGGTATACAATACAATGAATAATGTAAAGTGTAAACAATAAAGAGTTTAAATGGGATGTTATACAAGTCATCATATCAGTGCAAATTTGACTGTACAATAATCTCAGGCCACAGTAGAGAATTGTGAGAACTGATAACTAAAGCTAAATACGTGGGATTTCCATCCCATTCTCTTCAACAGACCACACAGCCACATGAGTACCACACACCTGCATGTACTGTTGGACAATGACAGTCGTGGTACAGTGGCTACTTTGTTTTATGTAATGTGTGACAACTGTGTGTTGGTATATGTTAAAATAGAGCATATTAGTATCATATGATCATTTAAATACTGTCCAGTTGCTCTAACTTCTACACAAAAATTTGATAATAAGATATCCCAATCAGAGTCCTTCCCAGCTCTATCCATTCTCCACCACTTGAACCTGATTCAGTAAAGGATGAATGAAGGAAGAGAGGCTGATTGTTACATTGCCAAGGTACTACCTGTACTAGGCCAGTTACACCAATAGTGTTTGAACCACGTCACATAAAACAAGTGAGCCATTGTGTCTGGACTTCAGTATCCATCTGTACACACATGGTGGATGCACACACCAGGGTTGTGTATATAAAGTGGGAAACCTTGGTGCACTCAGCCAAGACAACATGCTGTGTGAGTGTCTGTGGCTTGTAAATGAGAAACACAGCAATTTAATATATACTTTGTACATATATATATACAGTATATATATATATATATTTTCTAACCAAGTATGTCTATATCAATCTATCTATAGCTCTATTGTTATTGCATTCATATACTATATAACTGAAGATATAGCTACATATATAACAGTAAAGAATTATATTACAGGTGCCTCACAATATTCTCCCATCTCACCTGCCTTAGAAATGTGACTTGCAGTATTATGTGGTAGGTCATGTTATTGATAGGTGCCTAAACCTTTGATCTCCTTTGTATCAAGACACTGTACAGTATTGGAAAAGACGAAGAATAACCGGATAAAAGAATTGTGATGTGTACTTTACTTTCAATTCAAGATGCAATGGTTAAACATAATGGCCAGTTAGCAATGTGAAATGCCCCCACTGGTTCAACTAGAATATTCCATCATGTCCCTTAATTGCTCTCTGCCAGTTTTGAAAATTATGATGTTCTTACAAATCATTCCTAATTTTTTTTACTACTCGTATCTTTGCAACATTAAGTCAGACCCGAATAATGTCTGTTTTTTCCAGTGATCTAAATTAGTTTTCTGACCCAGTGACTGGAAAAACACTAATGACAGTGAAATAAGCAACCAGAGAAAATGGAGTTGGAAGGGAAGTATAGAGAGGTTAGAAAAAGCAAAGAAAAAACTGGCATTTGTTGAGGAGACCTTTTTTTTATAAATGTGACAGAGTATTGTATACAGACGGGTGAAGTAAGGTGAGGACAAGAAAGTGTAAGTATAGTACAGGTTAATACGTCAAATATAAAAAAGTTGAGGTGAGATGGGGGAGAGAAAGTGGCGTCTGTAAACACTCATTAGGGTATACTCATTATATATTCATGTGTACATTGTACCACATGCACATACATACACACCGTGCACACACACTACCAGACCACAATCTTCTGCCTTATTCTGATAAAAGCATCTTGAAATCATATCTCCCAAACCATTGCCCTTTGAGTGGAGGCTTCCCAGAGTAATCTCAGTCAGCTTATGTCCCGCTGCCTTCTCATGAGTCACATGTGCAGTATGCCAAAGTTCTACCTGATATGGCCGTGTGCAAGAAAAGTCATGTATGTACAGTACCAGGTGATGAAAATAACCAGTAGAATTGACCAAGTAATGGGCTTTGATGATAAACAATATCAGCACATTGGAAGAGTAGGTGAAGACCCTGACCGATACATAGGCATCAAGTAATGTCTATAGACCTATTGTCATTGCCTAACACATGACATTACTTGTATATGGTAATGTATTGTAACCCTAGAATCAGTGAAAGGAAGAGGAGTGTCATGGCTAAAATAGATTCTTAGAAGAGGTAAGAAGTTGCTGGGAAACTGAGGGCAGTCGAGTCCTCCAAACCTAACTGCAAAGCAAACTACCTCAGTGTAAGTAGTTATCTTGTGGCACAGTTTTGACTAAAGAGAAACCACCCAAAATACCCAGGACTCTAGGGATCCTTCAAGTTCAAAGACCAACTCTGAGTGAGGAGTGGGACCTTTTAACCCTTATACCTCTGAGATAAATCGGTTAAATTCAGGAGTAAATTTTGTGTGTGCAAGAAAACTAACAACTAATGTATACAGTGACTATTATTCTACCTGAGAAGTCACAACAAAGGCAAAAAATTGGCTACATCATACTTGAATGTCATCCACTGTTATGGCTTTATAAAACTTGATTGTAAAACCATTAACTCTAATTTATATGGTATAAGGGTTAAGCATAGATCAAGTGATTTGCAATATAATGTTTTAGTGGGGATTACCAGGTAATTATAAATATTATACTGTACACACACATAACTATGATGATACACAAACTTAACTTTTAACATTATTCTCATTACCTTAGACTTATTCCAACAAATATTTTATATTCATGTGTGAATATATATAGTATTTCTAAATAAATACATTTCCTGTAGATTGTAACATTACTCTCTTGAGATTGTTGAAGTTTGATAACTATAGTCTGTCTTTTTCTGACAGACAGTATATATCGACAGCCAATATAACAGAGATTATTACATTGTATCTAATTGGTTGGCGAAGGATTCTAACGCAGCTGTGGCTGGCTTAAACCAATTATGGATACCCTCTGTGATATTGGCTGTGGACATTTGTCGTCGGTTGCAGAAGAATACAGAAACAAACTTGTAGGTAAACGTGGTACAGTAGGTTTCAGTGTCGTAGAATTTGTTTTGGTCTGATGCCTTGTTCATATTTAACAATACTGAACATGTACTGTTAATTTCACTTTCCACAACAGAGTAAACACCACAAATACTATAACAACATTGATGGATTTCTTGGAGCACCTATTGGCCAAACACCCCAACATAAACATAAGCTCCATAAGATGAAGTACTGTACTGTACTTCATCTGATGCATACGACTACAAACTTGAGTGAACAACTGAACATGTTAACCAAAAATTATTTAAGGATTCATAGAAATGTTTTGACATCCTAGAAGTGGAAAAACAAAAAAAACTTGTTTTCGCGGCTATATTCTCAACAGGGCTATAGGGTCAGTCATGAATGAATTAATATTGTTATCACTAATTATATGTAGGCTATGCCTTTCGGTTGCCTGTTGTTTTCCCTTACTACAGTATCTCGGCACCAAGTAACTTGTAGATAAAGAGCAGAGGCCAGAGTACTGACTGAATTCTGAATTTTTGCAGCCATCTCCACTCTCATATTAATAATCTTAACCCAATGCAGTTTACTGAAACATTACATAAAAACCTATTATACAGTGAACAGATATAGTGGTGAGAGTTATGTCCTGGGTGGTGGTGGTGATGGTATTGATTTGTCCAGGAGCAACATGGTGTGGTTTTCAATTTAGTGGTTATACTGTGACAGATGTTTGTGAGGATGACTTTTGAAAGTATTATGACTGATTGTGACAGTTGGTATGCAGAGAATCCATCGTGACGTGTCTTCATTTCACCAAACGTCATAGTATCATTTACAGTTTCGGTTGTAGGGAAGAGCAACAACTATAAACTGCTGGCGTCGTTGTCCCCCGGTAGTACTGTATGGTAAATAAAACTACATGCACTGTAGGTGACCTCCCTGTATGCTGTTCCTGCCTCTTCACGCCTCACCATCCTGTGTTGACTTATTTTATCGCTTATAGTTAAGGGGAGTCTGTCAGAGCAGGCACCAGTGAACTATATCATATACCCATTACAAGCATTCACCTCATAAGCTGTACAGCACTTGTCACATCATGGGTTGGTAGAATGTGAGAAGAGGGGGACAGTACACGAGGAGGCAACTGTGCATAAATAAGTTCAGTAGGTGAGCCCTTTTTTACGAGTTGAGCCTTTGAAATAGTTAACGTAATTAATTTTATAGTAGCATACTGTACTGTAGTCCTCTACTGCAAAATCTGTGGTAAATATTTTGGACAGAATTTATAGGCGACCTAGTGCCACTGAAAAGTTATAGAGAGAGCTGTCCCACACCACACTACATGGATAATTGTGTACAGAAACGGCAAACGAGGCAATTAGAGCCATTATATTTGCCGTGGCAGGTATTTCAACGACAGCTAAAACGTGCAATTAGGCCTTAAGGGACCCTGTGATGTAGCCAGAAAATTGGAGATATGTGAGTCCTTCAAATATTGCCACGGGACACCACCTATATGGAAGGAGTTTGTTTCGTGGTATGGTCAGGAGGAATCAGAAGCCTCCAATTTTCACAGACGATCACAGGGTCCTTACATAATTACCGTCGAGCTTCACTTAATATGTAAATGCATATACAGTATATATTTTGACTCCCATTTCTCTTTTTCTATCTCGTGTGTGTGCCAAGGTTTAATTAAAGTCCTTCCATGTCATTCTTCAACGGCATTTACAGTCTCCAGATCTTTGGGTGGTTAATTCTTCCTGACCTTAAGGACCCTGTGTACGTGTATGAAAATTGGAGGCTTCCGATTCCTCCTGACCATGCCATGAAACAAGCTCCTTTCATATAGGTGTGTGTGTGTTTCGTGGCAATATTTGAAGGACTCATTTATCTCCAATTTTCTGACTACATCACAGGGTCCCTTACTTCCTGAATCCTCTTTTGGTTTGAATACAAGTAAAAAATAATAATTTGTACCTCCCACGCCCCTGAAAAATAGGTGTATGTATATGGAAACTACATGATTAAAAGTAATAATAAAAAAAAACTCATGAGGAGGGTTAATTAGGAAGCATATCACTCATACTGTACATCTGAAAACGACTGTAAATGCACCCAATTATTATGCTCTTTGTTTACTTATGGTACAGTTACAGACACTTGAAACACACACACTTACAGCGGGCCCCTCATTGAGCATAATATAGGGTAAGACGCACCACCGCACACTTTGGACGGTATGCAAGAACGTTCGTGGTGTTGACGATGGCGTGGTACCTGTACGACGGCTCTATTATTTTTCTACGGAGCCATCGTACCGGTACCACACCATCGTATGCACTATGAATGTTTTTGCATACTGCCCTTTGTCTCATCCTACCAGATGCTCGATGAGGGGGCGGGTCGTATTTTCGTGAAGTCTGGCGGGCTACGTGCCAACACAGCTTACTGCAGGGCCAAAATGGTGGTGGTTGGAAGGAGAATAACGCTTGGGTTATAATGATAAAACCAACCATGGGATAATCTTTGAAATAGTTTCATTCTCTTTCCCAGCTCATTTTAACAAAAAAAAAAACACTATTCTAACCTAACCGAAACTCGTTCTAACCTAACCTAACCAAATCAAGCGCTGGCACATACCCATATAAAGTTCACGAATATGTGGGCGGGTCCGTTACATGTGTCCTTAACTGTACCTGCTTCACCTATGGCTGCTCTAGCTCCTTGAAACTCATTATATAGATTCTGTTGACAAAAATAAAGCATTCTGATTCCTCCAAACTGCTGTGAAAAACAGAGTACACCTTCAAGCCTTAATTGGTATGTATTGTACAGTCGGTGGCAAAATTCGTGTCGCCTCACTTAGTGCTTCTTGGAGGATAATCATCAAACAAACACATTCACCATCAATACAGAATTACAATATCCAGGGGACAAATTAGTAAACTACTCTGATTTTTCATTTTACGAGCCTGTGAAGCTTATATTTCCATACTGTACTTCATGACTTGACAGATGTGACGACTCGACTTTTGCTGCCAATTGTACTGTTGATGATCTGCTTTGTGGGACTGGTGGGTCGGAGGGATTAGTTGCCTCGATTTGCTTTGGTATCTTAATTAAGGGGGGTAGTACGTATATTGTTGGTAAATCTGGAGCTAATGTCATATCCCTCCATACTATTCCAAACAAGAGGCCACCATTATTTTGATCAATTTGGTCCTGTTTCCTGGCATACTTTGGAGGAATCGAGGCACTCCAATGAACCTAAAGTATACTATTCCCTTAATTAACTTCCCTTAAAAATTAAATGCTGATTTTATAACTATTGTACTGTACTGTAATACTATCATGGCTGGAGTCTCTCTCTCTCTCTCTCTCTCTCTCTCTCTCTCTCTCTCTCTCTCTCTCTCTCTCTCTCTCAACCCAGCCTAGCAATCAAGGACCAGGTAGCCTATTCTTCCTTCCTTCCGTGTGATACTCTCTCTCTCTCTCTCTCTCTCTCTCTCTCTCTCTCTCTCTCTCTCTCTCTCTATGTTCTTTGTTTTAGTGTAAATATGACGATTCGCTTGTCTAATTTTTCATAAAACCATCTAATAAAGAAAGTGAATACTGCTTACTGTAGTTTCGTTACTTCCACCCGATTACAAATATAAATTACTCAGATATATATTTATCTCATTATTTTACAGTATACCAGACCACAATAATATATTACTCATATATAAAAAGTCATATTTATCTCATTAATATTTCATTATTTTATACCAGAACACTACAATACTCGTTACTCGTATATAAAAAAGTTTTGGTTATCTCTTTCATTTCACCTTCAGACCACTACAAGAATAACTTACTCATGTAAAAAAGTTATATATTTCTCATTATATTCACCAAATTACAAAAATATATTATTAAAAAAGGAGCCATAACCATCTCTTTCATTCACCATGCTGAAAATCGATGTTTTTGGTGTCCAGAGTCGATATGGGCATGCATCTTTTGTACTCGGTTATATATCCCAAAAACAAGCCCAAAACACATGAAAAATCTATATTTTTGTGTTCCAAGTGCAATCTGTGTGAGGACATTGGTTATTATAAAAGTTATAAAGTAATAGAGGGAAACTCTGCCATTCACCGCGGTGGGCGGTATATCTCATCATAACATTCCTGTACCACCGGTTCACCTATGTGCAATGTCTTTCTTGCATTTTAGGTGAGTCGTATGAGTTGGGAATGTTTGGGGCACTGGGTTGTCCTGGTTCAGAGGAAATGCTGTTCACAAAGCGGATGAGTCCACCTTTTTGATGGACCAATGGCATCCATGAGAGGAGGTTTAGAGTTGAAGCCATAGTAGCAAGCCCGATCTTCCTCCAACTCTCTCCTCTCCCTTCCATACGGGGCTTGACGTATGCTTCTCTTCCTTTTCCTATTCTTTCTTCCTGATGAGGGCTGGTTCTATCCAGAAATGAGGAATTTGGCATCCTCTACCACACCCTGGCCTGTTCTATCTATCTCTCTTATTATTTCTCATTCCTTCTGGGTAGCTGGTGAGATCGCCGGATTGGGTGGCACAACAGGGGAGGCAACTGTTGATGGGTTCATTGGCTCGGGGGTACTAAACCATTGAGTGGCACAACAAGGGAGGCTATGGGTTCGTTGGCTCGGGATACATGACCGTGAGCCAGTTGTCCCCTCTTCTGTTGCCTTCGACGAAACAGATCTCACTATCTTCCTGACTCCCTTATGGGGGTCCGAGCATTTGCGCGGCTTCGGTCACCCAGACTCGGGACTGCTCGGACAGACAGTCTGGTGAACTACAACAACAACAACAACAACTCTGCCGACTGTACAGTAGTGATGGATAGCACGTTGATAATTGGTATTTGTGATCCCTGTATACTGCTCCATCAAGTTGTTCTCTACCCCTGTCTGTCCTAGAGGGGTGGAGAGGAAACCTTGCTAAACTATCCCTATCTAAACTATCCCTAAACTAAACCCTATCAAACTATCCCGTTTATAAGTAAAGCTCTAACCTGCACCAGGCCAGAAATAAATAGCCAAGCAGGTCAAAAATAATCATAAATATGGGTTTAATTATTTGTCTTTAGCTACCCCTTACTATAAAATATTCTTTCAATGATATCTCAGGAAGGAACCTATATATTGTACACAATTAATATCTACAACTTTACTCAATATTTTTATTTCGGACATTGAAGCGTTACAGAGCAAGAGTTTATATAACTGTACATTATTGTGGATCATAAAGGCGTAATATTAAGCAGGTGTATAATCAGAGAGTCGATCATCACAGTCAAAGTCAGGAAATTGAGAGAGGTTGAGTTGGGTCTTTCTGAAAAATCCAAATTGCTTCCATTGTTTTCCTTTAGATCATATAAAAAATAAATAAATAAATAAATAAATAAATTAAGAATCACAGTGAAAATGAGGGCACATACATGATTTCCACATACACGAATTTCGAGGTGTATGAATTCTGCAGTTATAAATACATGTGCCTATATAATGTAGAACGTTATATAATGAAGGTTTCGTTATCTGGCAAGGAAAAACAAGTCTCCCCTTCATGCGACTCTCACATCAACAAAGGAGAAAACTGTAGATTGGTGCAGTGATAAATTTCTTGGCCATTTTTTTCCTTTAAGGACCCTGTGATCGTGTTTGGGAATTGGAGGCTTCTGATTCCTCCTAACTATGCCACGAAACAAGCTCCTTCCATATTGGTGGTGTATCGTGGCAATATTTGAAGGACTCATTTACCTCCAATTTTCTGCCTACATCACAGGGTCCCTTAATTCGTCACTGACTCGTTGCACGTAAACTTAGGAGGAGTCGGGTTATTAGGGAGCTCACCAAACCTGTCCCGAGGCACTGGACATACGTGGTGACGGCGTTGTGAGACTCGGGCATATCCTCATCACCGCCTCCTTCAGCACCTCCATCAGGAAGACGACACCAGCCACAAGGGCACCACACACCAGAAGTAGGAAGGCCGCCTGACACACCAATAGTCCGTTTTACTTTATTGATTTCTATTATATTTTACTTAATTTTTTTATAATCAATTGACTTTATTTTATTCCTATATATTTTTTTTACAGTACTATATTTCTCTATACTTTATTTTACTTATTTTATTCCTCTATACTTCTTTTTTACATTACTTTATTCCTCTATACATTTTTTTTATATTACTTTATTATCCCTCTATACTTTATTTTACATTACTTTTTTCCACTACACTTTATTTTACTCTACTTTATTCCTCTATATTTTTTTCACCTTACTATTTTCTTTTATATTTAATTTTTCTTGAAGGGAATCACCTCTTTGGCTTTAAAATGCAGGGCTGAATAATCCTCCACACCGTGTCAGAAAACAGATTACCACCAAGTTATAAGAGCTGGAGAATAGCTCTTTATCTAGAGTATTTATATATAGTATGATTTTCGGCAATTTTGATCATAAGAATCCCCAAAATGATGATCGCCTTAATTGATTTATAGAAGGCTAAGATTTTCGGTCACTTTCAGTCTAGCAGAAATATGGGTCAATCCTCTGTGTCAATATTTATCCCCTTAATTAATAGAAAAATCATCAGCGGTGAGTGACTGACCTGTAGGTGTTGTAATGTAAGGGAGCCTGGACCACTTCCCTCGGTATCATCCCCTGCTTCCACTCCTTCTTCTGTAGCAGTCTGCCCGGACACCTTCTGAATCTCCTGCTCTGCCCAGAAATTGATTAGACCCGCTTCGGTGATCCACGCCAACCTGGACAACATAACAAACCATTCATGTTGTATCCAAAGATTGATTGCTTGATTAATTGATATTGGGCACCGCAACTGCGAGGTCATATGACGCCCGAGGAACAAGATGATTGAGAGGTGGGAACGTCTGTTACCAGACGTAGTATACCGTCTGAATAATATCAGTCACCACCTAGGAGGGACTCTCTACCCTAACAAATCAAAATACTACCCATACGAATTACAGGAAGAAATATACAGTTTCAGACCACAATTATGACTGTAAGTAAGAGGTTTTAAAGATCATTACTGGCTAGATTATATATATGGCCAATTTTGAGTGGAATTCATGTACGTATTCAAGGTTTATTATTATGTCCGTCAGCCCCAGAATTTATTTTCCTCTTAGCTGTGCAACACCTTACATTTTTTCGAACGAGAGCCTGAAGGGGGCGCCCGTGGTACAAGCGATGCCGTAGCCGTGTGGATAGAAGGTGTCACGACCGAAGTGGTAACGGTGTCGGCCCCTCACTGTGGCTCGGATCTCAGCGTTCAGCTCAGAGTTGATCAGTACGAATTTGTCCTTCAGCACCTGTTGGAACCGTATTAAGAAAAAAACTTGAGCACCTGTTGAAACCGTAGTCATAAACTTCAGCACCTGTAGGAACCGTATGAACAAAAATTTCAGGACCCGTTGAAACCGTAATAACAAAAACTTCAGCACCTGTTGGAACCGCAGTCATAAACTTGAGCACCTGTTGGAACCATATTTATAATAAGTATTTGTTAGAACCATACTCATAATCAGTAGTACCTATTGTAAACATATGGAGGATTGAGCAGCTTAATTAAACAAGTGTAATGTTAAACAAGTCAGTTACTGTAAATCATTCTAGTCCTTGAGTCATGTGCAAAAATGGATGGTTGAAATGCAAGAAAGGATCGTAATTAAAAAGAATACTCCTAAGAAATAGGTAAAGTATTATTATTTTGCTTATACGTTGGTATTTATTACTCTGACATAATAAAGTCGTCCATCTGGGGTTAGTCAAAATAAAAATGATGATGGCAATCGACTGGAATTACATATTTTCAAATAAAATAGCTAAACAAATATATGACCTACAGTACTGAATAAATTAGTCAAAAAATGAATATGTGTAAATCAAATGAAGGAATACGCCCAAACCAACTTGTACGTCACAATTCAGTCACGGTCAAATGTCCTGCCTGCATCACCTTCGAATGAAACGCCTTGAAAAGTGATGTGCAACTATAGCTATTGACCTCTGTAATATTGGTTCATAAGACTCATTCATGCGGTTCACTTTCATTCACCAGATGCAGGAGTATTGACCATGAATGTACACTCGCAATCCAAAATATGTATCCAGGCTTGCTTCGAATAGCCTGATCGAGTATTAAGCGAGTTCAAGCAAATATGAAACAGGATAAGCGTTGTAATTGGTTCACTACTATGTCAAATTATTCGAAACTTCAACAAGACCTGGATACATATTTTGGATTGCGAGTGTACATACATACATACATACCTTATCGAAGCCCAGTTCAGGGTCCGGGAGAAGGCTGTGTATGGGATGGAACAGCTGCCACACCTCATGGTAGATGCCGGAGTCTGCACCCTACATGTCCACACCATCACCATCACCACCAGTATCAGCCACCAACCACCAGCACCAACCACCAACCACCACCATCACCCAGCACCAGCAGGAGGGAGGAAGATTTTCATTTGTGTGTATTTACGTAGATTATCGTCAGTTCCATCATTACTTTCTGTTAATTACTTCACGGGGAGACACAATACACACATACATTTCTCCACTCACACACACACACACACACACACGTACAGTTGCCCACACATGAATCTGGTACGCCTCGCTGCTTGTGAGATACCTACAACAGGAAGGAAAGTGAGCAAAAGTTATAGTTTGTTGACAAGCAGACAGTAATAATATTTTACTGTCTGCCTGTCAACAAACTACATCTTTTTTTCACTTTCCTTTCTTTTATAGCCACCTCACAAGTAACGAGCCATGTGTGGCCAACTGTACACTTCTCCACATACACACACCATGTCACTCTATAAATATATCGCCTTAAATCCAAAAAACAAACAAGCAACAACCGGGAAAGTATACTATAATGAGGGGTTGCCTATACAATAATTTCTTCTACCCACGTCTACTCTGGTAAAGTGACTGAACATTCGCTGAACCAACCCTGAACTTAGGAACTGGTGAGTGTAGTGTAGATTTTGTTGAACTTTTTCCTTAGAATAAACACGGAAGAGAAACTAACACCTAGGAGTATGTGTGAAACTTTATCACTCCCCGCCCCACCGAAAAAAAAAAAAAAAAAAAAAAAAAAAAAATTGCAGTGGAATTGATATACAAGGGATTTTTTTTTTTTTCCAGGACCAACTCACCCTAAAGAGGAATTCTGTGCTGGAGTCCTTGAGGGTGCCGACAGCGAACCCGTCCAGAGAGGCCAAGGGCAGGTCTGTTAGGCTGTCAACAGGTTTCTCGAAGGTTGGAATGGCTAACACCGCCGTCAGTGTCCCTGCGTACATTGCTGTGTGTACAACGGGGTGAACATGAGAGAGAGAGAGAGAGAGAGAGAGAGAGAGAGAGAGAGAGAGAGAGAGAGAGAGAGAGAGAGAGAGAGAGAGAGAGAGAGAGAGAGAGAGAGAGAGAGAGAGAGAGAGAGAGAGAGAGAGAGAGTGAATGATCCGGGTTTTCTCTATTCAAGCATTATTTCTCTATTCAAGCAATCTTATTAAATATTATAATTGACTGCAACAACTGATGACAATAAACAACCTAAGGAGCTTCACAGACAGACAACTTTGGATGAGCGAGACACACTACTTTTTACACTTAAGGAGATCATTTGTTGGAAAGGAATTGGAGGGCAAATGATTCCTCCAAACTGATGGTAAATAGAACTCTACGTGTACATTAGATATATAATAAATATATTATTAAATTTTAGTAAGCATCCAGTGTCCTAATATATCCCCTGAAGTTTTAGTAGGTGACTCACCATTAAGGGGAAAGTTTTTTGTTGGTAAATCTGGAGCAACTGAATCCTCCAAGCTATTCCAAGCAACCGAACACCATTATTTTCGCTCTTCTGGTCCTGTTTCCTAGCATACTTTAGAGGAATCAAGGCACTCCAATGTAACAAAAGAGAATTACCACCTTAAGCGATATTAAGGTTTTCTCACCATAGACGTTATAGCAGAAGAAATACCAGGCGATGAACACAAAGCGGAGGGGCCAATCCTGAGACACCAAAAGATTCTCCTGTACCACCAGACTCCTGAACATGTTGAAGGTGAGCTGCTGAAGGGAAGGACGTGGAGGAGGAGGTGGTGTGTCCCCGCCCTCACCCCTCTGAGCCCACACCACCACCCACAACACTGGACCCATGACAACAGTCGCCACTCCAATCAACGCCCACACCTGTACCACCACAAATCATTTTTACGTCTACATTACACACATCTGTACACCTGTTTTACACAATTGCATTATTTTATACGATTGTCTCATCACGCTTAAATAATGAAGTTCCGTCATAGCAAGTTAATTAATGCATAAAATGTTTCAGTGCATCAACATATAAGGCCAGTCAGGGAAGTGCAATGAAGTGCGTCATTTAACTGGGACAATGAAAGAAATGTGCAGCCTCAATCAAATATCCACCGGCACTTTCCTTCCATCGTAGTAAATATCTGGGTAATAAAGAACAACACGTGTATGATTTTGCAGCACTTCATAGTAATAATTGAGGGGGTTAAGTTGAGGTAAGATGTTGTATGATTATATTTTAATATGATACTGATTTATTTGCAAGATGGAAAGAAAGTATCGGTGGTTATTTGATTGTGGCTGTAGAAGCTCGTACGTACTGTATTGTACAAAGCCAGTGAGTGAATGATGCTCGTCAACTCTTAAAATTGTGAACATGGACAGTGAAACAAGTGACATACGAGGGCAGTGAAGGGCCAGAAGACAGCGAGTGAACGGTCCCTCTGGCGGGGTGCACGGGAAACCAGGGTGAGGGACTCGAGCCAGTAGGGGGCCGTGAAGTCCACTACTGTCTCCCTTTGGTCTGTATGTAGAAGGGGTTATGCGTTGTTGGTCGGGAAAAGGAGATTGAGATTTAAGGACGAAAGTAGACCAACATAGGTATGGAAAATGCTATAAGACAGTGTGTCTCATCCTTTTCGAAGTGATAATCCTAAAATCCCATTACACAAACATTACTTACCCCACAGACTCCAGGGAGTCACTGCACTTTCATAGCTTGTTTGTGAAGTTTTTTTACACTTTTCACACACACACAAAATAAAAAACCCTCGTGAGAACTCCATACCGACTTATGCCCCACAGTCAAGTATGGATGATGATGAAAAAATACACACACTGCCTTAAAGACCAAGCATTTACACTGACCTCTGATGGCAGTGGATATGACCTTAGAATCTGACTGTAAATTTCCTCTCAGAACTCGGGAGGGCACCGAATTGATATAATGATTTTTAACCCAAATTCGGGATTTATAGCTGCTCGTCAACCTTACGGAGAGGAGTAGCACCTTCCTATAACCTATTTATCAGACTCGGGGTAGACACGCAGGCAAAAATTAAGGTATATAGTGCTTCATATATGAACTTTTAGTACCGTAACAATAATTTTACTATAACATCATATCAACTTAAAGTGACAGCAACTGGACATTCTCTCAACCAACGCTAAGTGGGTGACGCGGAAGTGGAGACAACTGTACTTTACCGGTGATGGTGATTTCGCAAATGGCCAAGTTTGCTTCATGCCGGGCGACCATACCAATGAGTCCGGTTACTGTACCGTCTGGTTGTGGTCCGCCCCAGGCCCGGTCTGGAGGCACCACTAGTTGGTATCTGGAAATGAGTAAGGATCGTCAACTACACGATGCATTCATTCACTTTAACTTATCGTGCACAATATCAGCCAGTATGACTTGCTTGTGATATATATTTAGCTGAGGTGTGAGATTAATTAATACATTCAAAGTTATCTTTAGTGTCTGTCAGTGTGTGTGTCTGTAGAGTGTATAAGGGGGGTGGTTGTCTGTGAGCTGTATATGTCTCTGTATTGGTGTATGTAGGTCTATCTGTGTGTGTGTGTGTGTGTGTGTGTGTTCGTTGTGGTTATGTGAAAGGACAACTCCATTTGCACGTTTCGTTCATGCGTTACACATTTCAGCGACAACAGAGAACGATGCATGACATACGAAAAGTTGAGTGTGGAGGTGAGGGCATCCAGGATACTGATGTCTATGCCTGAGATGGGCGCCGCTTCCCCACTTTCCTCCTGCAGTAGTTTCAGGCCGAGGAAGGGCCAGTTGTTGTTGGCTGCCACCCTCAGGCGACGCCCCCAGAAGTTAGAGTACTGGTGCAGAAGGTCAGGTAGAAGGCGGGGCTGGGGGGCGGTGGTTGTTGTCCTGCCACCTCTCCACCACCCACCATCCTCTAGGCTGTAATTAAGTATCCATTAATGATGATGATGCACCGATACCTTTGTGACCCAGTGTCCTGTACAAATAATAGTGTACAGATTCATCTCAAATTTCACTTATATATATATATATATATCTTTCGACACTGGACATAGGCTTCATCAAGCTCGTTACCGTGGCCCAGGTCAACTGCTACTCACACACACACACGTCACGACTTCCGAACTGGTACCCAGCCACAGAGAGAGGGAAGTGAGGGTAATTCCCAAATACTGCAGCTATTATGGTACCAGCGAGGGTGTTTTACGACGTTCGGTGGCCTTATAGTTAGTGCCTCAAACTCAAATCGGAAGAGTAAATATTCTCAGGCCCTCACCTGAGAGGATCGATCTCCCGACCTCCAGGTTACGAGTCCAGAATACTGACCACTCGGCCACCTCCCCTACATACAAACGCAGTCAATGCATTTCTTGTACAGTACTTTATGATTGCGAATGACAAGAATACTTACGTCACTCTGCCCTGTGAACTGACCCTAGACACATCCATCTTAAACATCCCTGCTGCCTCCTTCGTAAAGACCGTCACCTGTATAGAGAGGCCAATTTGTTCAGTATAGACAGTCACGTGTGTTTATTTGTTATTTTGACTTCGTAATGGTCAATAAGGCGATATAATTATAGTGATAGAGTGTGTGTATGTGGAAAAGTGTACATATATTTGACTAGTATCTGAAATTGTTCCAAGTATTAACTCTGGAGAATTCTTCAAACTCGTTTTAAACTGCGTTAGGAGATTCGGTACGGGTCAGTACTTTCGAGATTCAATTTCATGGGACGAGAAGATTGACAACACTATGGGAGTAAGACAGACGTGGACATGTGGCCCCAGTCTTCCCTAGACACATTGGACACACCGGGAATAGATTAGTTGTTTATATACTGTACTAGAGCGGGAAACAAATATCATCTACAAAGGGTTATTTTTATACAGGTGTTAGATTCACCTTGTAATTATATATATTTCAGTATTAGTATCTTTCATGGTGGTGGCAAAACGATGATGAGAATAATGAGACAAATGATAACGATAACAATAATTATTCTCACCTGTGCACCCTCCCTGAGCAGGTGATGGAGGGAGATCCTTAGGTCTAGTGAGGAGGCCAACACAAACCAGTGCACTGTGGTCGACTCCAGCCCTCTCGCCCGCACCTGTAGATAAAGGTGTAGGGGTCGCGGAACCTCATATTTATGGAGTCACAGATTTCGTATACATTGCACCCCTTGGCTTTTTACTTACAAATATAGGGTGTGTGATTTCTATAACTTATGTCTGTATGCTTCAATAATGGCTTTATGTACCAATTTATTACAAATTAAGATTGTAAAAGTGTATGTCCCTTTTATATATATATATATATACAGGGTGTATCGCGAGGTATATAATTAAATTACACCAGAGATATAAAATATAATTTTGAGTATATTTTGTTGCATAAAGTATGCTGTGTATGATCTCAGTAAAGTACAATGAATACTGATAAAAACTATTTTAACGTGTGTTGTCAAATGGCGGTGAGCGTCAGAGGGAGTGGAAGCCTAATATGTTTTTCGGACCAAAGAGGCCTTATTTATTTCATCTTAATAAGTTTTATCATGATTGCAATATTTATGTGATGCTCTATAACGTACATTGAATCATATTTTCAATGCAGAGGGATAATACCAAGCCCATATAAATATTATTCGACGAAATATAATTAATATCTTTTGAAGGTTACGTAAACTTTACCGACATAATGCAAACATGCAAGTCTTAGCATTTCCCTACATTTCACGGATTTTCTCCTTATACAGGCCTGGTATTATCCCTCTGCATTGAAAATATGATTCAATGTACGTTATAGAACATCACATAAATATTGCAATCATGATAAAACTTATTAAGATGAAATAAATAAGGCCTCTTTGGTCCGAAAAACATATTAGGCTTCCACTCCCTCTGACGCTCACCGCCATTTGACAACACACGTTAAAATAGTTTTTATCAGTATTCATTGTACTTTACTGAGATCACACACAGCATACTTTATACAACAAAATATACTCAAAATTATATTTTATATCTCTGGTGTAATTTAATTATATACCTCGCGATACACCCTGTATATATATATATATATATATATATATATATATATATATATATATATATATATATATATATATATATATATATATATATATATATATCAGTTGACAACAGAGGTCAGAAATATTGACATACTTTATTATTCACTCCTGTCTTCCTGAAAGCTCGCGTGAGGAACATGGGCAAAAAATACAATATGACTTCGTGGTTTATAAAAGAAGCAATTTGTACCCAATTTCACTCCATGCTAACCCACACAAATATTTATAGGCAGTACCATTATGGTCCTGCTTCCAGATCTTCAGGGCATTATTGTCGGTTTTGTTGGTGTGGCAGAAGTCTGTTGATATTACATTATGTATCGAAGGCCAGGATATAAAATTCTATGTGCAATTTTGTTTCTTGATTATGAAACGACTGTACATATCCAATATAAAACAGTTTTGTGACAGTATTATCTGGAAAGATCTATCACAACCATATCAATTGTTGACACAATAAACAATGGTACATCAGGAGTATACAACCCTGGGCTTTATTCGATAACTTATAAGGTCATTATAAGGAGACATCGTTTTGGGTCACAGGTCAATGGATGAAGGAACCCAACAGTGAAGATATGAATGAATGAAGGAAGGAAGGAAGAAAGGAATGTCTTGTTAAAAGTGTGAGACCATGTTGGGTGGAATAGAGTCTGAAAGAAGGAAGGAAGGAAGAAATGAATGAACAAATAAAAGAAGGAAGGAAAAAAAGAAAGAACACCTAGTAGAACACACCATATATCCATATTCACTAACAGAATAATAATTATACCTTTTGGAAAAGTGCGAGTGTGTGTTGTGTGGAGCAAAGGACAACCACATAGATGCTATCGAGGGGTCTCCGGGGGTCCTTCAAAATGACCTCCAGCATCCCAAGGTCCTGGTGATGATTCAGGAGCACCGTGTCCGCCCACTCCCCGAAGCACGCCCTCGCAGCCACGCCCACGTCTGAAATATAAGGGGTTCATACACGTCCCCGTCTGTATTAAAAGGGTAATTTATACTCTGAAGGATTACGGATGTTTTACAGTCTTGGTTAATGTGGAGCAACTATTTCAGAAAGTAAACCCCTTCTGTATAAGTTGGGTGAAGCAATGTGGCAGGATTATTCAAACACTAAGAAGGGGTTTAAGGTAAGGTACTGTTTGTGTTTATATTTGCCTTCAGCCAAAAAGAGCAGTCTCTGAACAGTATATATCTTTAACCTGACAAAGATGCACCTGCTCCCTCATCCCATACTACAAACTGAAGCTTTTGCGGAAAATACAGTGCAAGATAACTCCAAAAATTTGAACTATTGGGTATATCTTCAATTTATAAGCCATGGAATCTATTTAAAATATACACGGTATATTATAATCATGAAGAAAACTGGTGTATTTTCGCCGTTGAATTTTCTACGGTAACGTCTAGTTCTTCACCTGCGATGGAGTTGTCTGAGATGAGCAGGAAATGACTCCCGAAGGAAGGCCCAACCAGGAAAGAAACGAGAACGGCTACATCGTCCTCCCTACCATAGGTACAATTATCGTCAGAGTGATAATGATGGTAATAACAGTTGAAAGAACAATAATAATTTATATATTACTATTATTATTGTTATTATTATTATCATTATTATAATCATTTTTATTATTTTTATTGTTATTATTATTATTATTATTATTATTATTATTATTTTTATTTTTATTTTTATTATTATTTTTATTATTATTATTATTATTATTATTATTATTATTATTATTATTTTTATTATTATTATTATTATTATTATTATTATTATTTCTATTTCCATTATAAGTAGTATTCCCTTCCTTCACTTAACAAACAACCATCATACACATACCAAAGAGAGCCCTGAGCCCGCGTGTAGAGGGGTGAAAGTAAGGAGGACGTGGTGGTGGTGTTGATGTGGTGAAGTGCCTCGAGTTGTGGTGTGTTGTGGTGCAGCTGTGTCACTCCCCCTCCGACCCCTACACCACCACCACCACCACCCACCACAGGCATCACCATTACCACACCTGCAAGCAATACCTCTAAACTCTTACAACTCTTACAAATCTTACAACATCCAACATGGAAATTATCAAACTTCTCAAGTGCTTCAGTTAACGTGCCTAATAACAAGTTCACACCACCCTAGTGAGATCTGACTTAGCAATAAAATTATATCGCTTTTCTTGGTGACTGTACCACAAACTATACTTACCTAGAGCCAGCAGTTTACACACGATGATAACAGTAACCATTATCTCTGTCCCTGTAAGATGTAAAAACAAATTATTTTCCGTCACAGATCATCACAGACTACTACTACTACTACTACTACTACTACTACTACTACTACTACTACTACTACTACTACTACTACTACTACAAATAAACAATATATTACCCAATAAACTGTAAACGTGTTGTGAACTGTTGTGTCCAGAAATCATTAGCAGCACTGGTTGACAAACTTACTGCTAAACATTTTGCCAGAAGTGTTCACAATAGATGTTTGAGTATAAGTGTGGACACGCCTTACTTAACTAATAAACGTAACATTCCCTTGGGGCTGTCTAACTGTCCTTAATTAATAATACACCCTTGATACACTAACGTTGATTGAACACAGTGTACTATCGACCACAAACTATCTGCCTTCACTCACGTCCCTCACTATAGTGTCATGGACTCGTACACGGAATGAAATCTAATGTTGTGAAAAAATAATAGTAACATTAACTTACCAAGCTGCTTCGGATTCACAAGACTGACTTCTAGGATTCGTAATAAAGGTGAAAGAGAGACAACAGAACTTTTATTACCGATAGTACAGTCTTGATCCATAACACCAAGCAAACGCAGGTCAAATGATGTGGACTCAACACATGGTATGCTTTATGCATGATGAATTACTGTGTTGAAAGGATTGCCCAGGGGGGCTGACTATATTCTCAGTTAATACTAGCCATCCACCATAGAGCTAGAATAAAGATTGTTGTAGGATCTGGTCATTTTCTAGTGGATTTGACGAGATCTGCCCACATGGATTAAAAATCCACGTGAGGTGTTCTGCAACCGGATGCTCTTTTTTTTGTCTTTATTGTTCCACTGTTGTGTGGCCGCTAGCACACGGGGGTGCATTATCCCTTTGCATGCAGCAGTGTAAACTCCCTCCCCCTTTATGGTCCTTTCAAAGCTGGTTTTATGGAAGGTGCGGCCCTACTTGTAGCTCTTTCGGTAACGTGGACTTGGGCTCACAGCACTGGCTGTTGGATCAAATACCTTCCCCACAATCTCCCTGGTGGTCGGAGGCCCCCAGACTCCCTGGTCCAGTAAGCTCTGGTCCCATCTTCCTGGGATTTGCTTCGGTAGACCAGGCATATAGGGCCAGCCCCTCCTTTATATTAATTTGTTTTTTCACTGTGACCAGAGCGTACTGGGGTCTGTGGGGCAGGAAGCCATTCTGCCTCGGGAGAACATCAACAACAACAACTGTGTTGAAGGGTAAACAGTATTTAGAATCACTCTGAGTTCTCATCCATCAGAGAAAGTCGTCGTACCAACAGGATACCAAGGATCAACTACATTAACAATGTTTATCATGGGTGGACCCCATAATATGAATCAATCCTTACCGCATAGTCTAGAATTGTATTCTAGATTCAGAAATTGTATAAAACCCCATTGACAATTTCCAAATCTTTAGGGCACATCACTAGGCTAGTTACAACCATCATTTCTACATTAAACTAAGTGTTGAAACTACTGCAGTTTTATCCAGTCAAGACCAATCATTTCTACCCACCAATAGACAGCAGAGGAGACAAGCAAGACTTTTGGTGATGACTGTACTGTGCCCTCCACTTAAAAAAAATGCTTCAATATTTATCATGCAAGCAAGAGAAGACAAGCCAAAATCGATATAACTTGCTCCTCATCCCCAGACATGCAGTTATCATGTATATTACAGAACACAAAAACACAGGCTCGGAATCAGAAGCACTATTCTATGAAACACACTCCTCCCTGCCAATTATTAATAATGGTGTAATAAGAATTTGTGAGTGGACGAGAGTTGTGATTTCACCATAATGTGCCTAAAAAATGCAAGTAACACTTCGAGATAATTATGTAATCTGTTTTGTGCCACAGTTAAGAATGGTCAGCTACCTACAATTTTCCGACAAACTATATTTCTTCTTGACATAAATCAGACTCGATTGTATATTTCATGTTGTACTTTACTTTAAGAATTCACTCCCCAGGCTCGTCTTTCACGATTCGGAATTATGGAACAGTCTGTCTGAGCCGAGGAAGCATCGATATAATGATATGGTAGTGATATGGAGGAAATTAGGAAAGACACCACCCGCTTCACACACAACATGATTCAAGAAGAGAATTGACAAGGCTGACTGTGTTGGCAGCAGTATTTACTAATACACTCGTTCATTTTCACCGCCTACCTGCTCATAAAATAAAGGGATCCCAGTTTCTACAAGCTGTGCCACAAAACAATTCAATTTGGGAAGACAATGAAACATTTTGGAGGAAGAAATAACCTCCAGTTCTCCGACATCTTAATTTCCTTGACCATTTTAGTCCTATTTACTGATTACTAATATTTTTTTTTACGTTAAAGATCATGTCACTCAGGAAGGTGTATATATTCTACCAACAACGTTCAGTATTCATGACTCTATAATGCTGGGATGGCGTAGATGTGCCAACAAGTATACTAACCCAACATTATTCTACAGGCATGGATACTCACTTACAGAAACAACAAAAAGACACACTCGTTTGCAATCATGTTATTCTGTCAGGCAATTAGATTTAGCATGTAACCCAAGTAAAAAGATAGTGTGTGTGTGTGTGTGTGTGTGTGTGTGTGTGTGTATGTGTGTGTGTAGAGGAGGGAGAGCCGCTCACCACCAACATCAACTCACCTGGGGAAGAATGGTGACACTGCTGGTCACTTCTTCACAACACTACCCTATATGCTTTCCCTGGTGACGTCACACACACACACACAGTCACACACACACACACACACACACTCTCTCTCTCTCTCTCTCTCTCTCTCTCTCTCTCTCTCTCTCTCTCTCTCTCTCTCTCTCTCTCTCTCTCTCTCTCTCTCTCTCTCTCTCTCTCTCTCTCTCTCTCTCTCTCTCTCTCTCTCTCTCTCTCTCTCTCTCTCTCTCTCTCAGGTCATAATATACATTTTAGTTTGCCTCAGGGGGTAGGTGGTTAAGGTGTGACGTCACCACTCATCGGAATGCCACCTTTATATAATTTTAACCAGAAGTGCCTTGGTATCAAACAATGTGTATTGCTGGTATATGAGGCTTGGTTTGATTGGAACAAAGGCTGCATCAGGTGTTCCTAAATGGAGTTTTATTTGGTCGTGAATGATTCAAGTTTTAAAGATTTTGCATGAAGGGTTCATATAACGCAGGCCAGGTAGCAAGTAGTCAGGAAGTTATATTGCATCCTGTCTGCTGCTTCCAGTCGTCAGTATACCGTATATATATATATAATCTTCTGGCTTAGTTATGGTGGAGTTTTTGTTTACTTATCATCATCCAGTCAAGACTCTGGTGGGAAATGTAAACAGGATTATGTTCCTTGTTGTGCGTGTATTATGAAAACCATATAATTTGTTTATCCTGCACCACAAACCAAAAGACTCTAATAATCTCTGGTCTCAAATGACAGGACACTGATGTTGACTGCTGTACAAAGCATACCTGTACCTGTATTTGCCTCTTTAAGTGACCCACATACGGATAACATTATTGACACAATATATAATAACGTCAGTATTATTGACCTTGCGAGGAGTACTTGTAAATTTGAGTGACGTGAACGAAGTGAGATGGGCCATTTGGCGGTCAATAGAGGTGAATACGAGTGGAGTACATATTGTAATGTACAGTCTGCGATAATATATATTGCACACTAAACAGAAACAAAGGTGGTTTCAGATAACTTCCTCTTTAGTAAACAAAAAGGTGATTTACGATAATAATAATTAAAAACTCCTGGAGGAGAGAATTTATGGTAGTTAAATTTCGTGTAGCAATATTATGTGAAACCAGTGGTCCACTTTGGATCATATCATAATGAGTGTTGACTGTTGACTGGAACATAACAGCACATTCACCCTCTAATGAGAATGGTACTGAGCTGAGATTTCCCCCTTCGAGCACTGTCTTATTCTCCCAGGTAAGCAGTTAGAAATTTCACACCTAAGTCATCACCAGATTAAATTACAAGGAAACCAGCTCTTTGAATCGATGATGGCATCTAGGGGTAATCTGCTTTGTAGGAGGTGTATTCTAAGTATTTATTTATTTACAGATCATAAGAACATAGGAACACAAGAACAAAATCAACACTAAAGCATATATATACGACACGGAGGAATAGGTAACAATAATGGTAGGGAATTGGTCGATGGTGGCATTACTGGATCATCGGGCGTTCAATCAATGTCACTAATGAACATATACACAAGTAGACTTTATGACCAGGAGCAAACACAATCCCCTCTCTCACTTAAGGGGGGTGGGGAGTATACTTTTGGTACATTGGAGTGCCATGATTCCTCCAAAGTATGCCAGCCAGGAAACAGGACCAGATAAACAAAAATAATGGTGTTCTGTTGCTCGGAATAGTTAGTTAGTTTGGAGGAATCAGTTGCTCCAGAGTTACCAACACTGTACTTCCCCCTTAATTAATACAATAAAAATGAACACTAAACCCTGGGAAAATTATACGGCACTAAAGTAGGCATGAGATGGGAAAGGTGCTAAAGTAGTTAAAGGAATAATATACTTTTGGTACGTATATTAGAGGTAATTGATTTCTCCACAGTGTGCCAGAAACCGGACCAGAACAGAAAAAGTTATAGTGAGTGACCTGTTTCTTGGAATAGTTTGAAGGTTGATATCAGGGGCTCCAAATTTACAAACTATAAAGAAGCCTAAATGCTGTTACGATGATGATGAAGATGATGATGATGATGTTGTTGATGATGATGATGATATAATGGTGGAGATGACGACGGTAATTATGATAAAGAGGATGAGGAGGAGGAGGAGGAGGAGGAAGAGGGTGATAAGGAAAAGGACAAGTGATAATAATAACCTGACATTTTACTCTCATACCCAAACTCATAACCAAACAAAGATCTAAAACAAATACAAAAGCTCATTCCCAAACTCATACCTAATTAACTCATACCTTGACTAATACAAAAACACATACATACACAAATACCTAAACTAATACTTTGACTAATACCAAAACACATACATACACAAATACCTTAACTAATGTCAAAACACATATCTACACAAATACCTTAACTAATACCTTGACTAATACCAAAACACATACCCATACAAATACCCTAACTAATACTTTGACTAATACCAAAACACATACATACACAAATACCTTAACTAATACCAAAACACATACCCACACAAATACCCTAACTAATATTTTGACTAATACCAAAACACATACATACACAAATACCCTAACTAATACTTTGACTAATACCAAAACACATACATTAATAATATCCCTTAACTAATACTTTGACTAATACCAAAACACATACATAAATATATACCTAGACTTATTCCCAAGCTAATACCTGAACTCGTACCAAAACTAATACCCAAACTAATACCTAATAAACTAAATACATAAAACTGGTTACACTGGACTAGAAGGTTACCTACTAATATTACATGGCTGCCCTTCTCACTCATCCCACACCAAGAGTCCAAATTTTTTGAAATGCATGTCGGGAGAAATATTACATAGAGTGCATGTGAAAATCGCACCAAGAAGTTATACACTGACTGAGGATGAAGGAACACACCCCTATACACTTGAATGAATGACCCTGTAGGTATGTAGAGTGTGGTATGACGAGAGAGAGAGAGAGAGAGAGAGAGAGAGAGAGAGAGAGAGAGAGAGAGAGAGAGAGAGAGAGAGAGTTGCATGCATGGGACAGTTAACACGAAGGAAGTAGAAGGGATGGAGGGAAAGTTGAGCATCGGGGAAAGGATACCTCTATCACCCATCATCAAATTATCAGCTTATGAATTGCTGAAGATTTTTTTTTTTTTTTTTTTTTTTTTCCTGTTTGACGAGAGAGGAGTTTGTACAGAGGTGTGAGATTTGCTGGTGGTCCGTCTTCCATCCTTCATTCCCCGTTACTAGTAGCTCAGGCACGAAAGGGCGCTACAAACTTAATCTTATCAATCTTATCACTTAAAGTATTGCCCATAATACCGCAGGCAATAAATAACCCCCGACGGGAGGATATTGATTAAGGGGGAAGTACAGTGTTGGTAAATCTGGTACAATTGATTCCTCCAGATTATTCCAAGCAACTGAACACCATTATTTTTGTTCATATGGTCCTGTTTCCTGGCATACTTTGGAGGAATCATGGCACTCCAGTGTAGCAAAAGTGAATTACCCCCTTAAAAGAAGAAATTTATTATGGACGAGATGGAGGGCTACTGATTCCTCAAACCTATAGCAGGAATCAGATGGTACAGTCGGCGGCAAAAAAAATGTCTTGTCACCACATCTGCCAAGTCATGAAGAACAGTATGGAAATATAAGCTTCACAGGCTCGTAAAATGAAAACCCAGAGTAGTTTATTAATTTCCCCCCTGGATATTGTAATTCTGTATTGATGGTAAATGTGTTGGTTAGATGATTATCCTCTATGTAATCTTTTAAGAAACGCTGAGTGAGACGACGACTTTTGCCTCCGACTGTATAGTACCTCAGAATAGGAGAATAGGATCTGTTGCCCCTCCATACAAACAGTGTAGATTTATTTGTATATTTTATTTCATATTATTCAAAATACTTTTATTCTGTGATCTTTGACACCAGACAAGACCAGTATATTGTGTGCTTTAAAAACGTTTGTATGCTTCCAATTATTCCGTAAAATTGATTACTTCTTGTCCACTGAAACATTTGCACTTCATCAGAATAATACCACAAGGGAAAAGTTAAGATAACATTGCTTAATTCCGCCTTCTGTATTTCAGATGATTATCTGGGAGAATGGAACAAATAAAAAGCAAGAATTATATGCTGTCTTCGCGCTTTCCTATGCCTTCAGTAGAAAATTCATAGAGTACACGAAGGTACTGATATGGATGGTGATACAAACAAATTCATACACTAAATGTGCTGTGTTCTATATATAGTTACTCTTGAATCCTGACCACTTAGGTAGGCTACTGATTATGGTATTACAAATCCATACACTAAGTTTGTATTGCTCTATATATTTTATTTATTATTATTCTTGAATCGTGCAGCCATTTATAACTTAGTAACTGGGCGTGTCTCCAGCCAACTCTTAATCTTGGGCAGGGCTCGGACCTTGTCGGTGTGGGCGGCGAGGGCGGGATGATTCTTGAAGGCGTCAGCGTGTAACTCCTTCACGTCTCCGAAGACTACCCCCATTGCGAGGTCACCCCAGGTCAGCTGAAGGATCAATGGAGGAGGGAGAGGGGGGTTAAAGTTGAGTGCAATTGGAAAACTAGTTAAAAAAAAAAAAAAGGATTGATTAATTAATTGATATTAGGCGCCGCAACAGCGAGGTCATATGGCGCCCGAGAAGGAAGGTGGTTGAGAGGTGGGACAGTAAGCACAAAGGGTAACAGATGAAAAAAAAGGTGCAGTTGGAGAAGTGAAAGCCCCTTTTAGGTTACAGAAAGGAAATGATAACCAAAAACATCATCTGTACAATTACCAGGAGTCCAGACTATGTATGCACATGACAGATAAATGTATGCGAAAAAAAAAACTAGCAAAGATATTAATATTTCAATGAGGACTAGCACCAAGCCCAGAGACAAGTTAGGAGAGGAACCAATTTTATCTGTACAGTTACGAGGAGTCATTACACTCAGCACAAGACACAATGATTACACCACTCTGCCCACCGTTTAAACAACTTCCTTAACATAGTGTGAAAGAAAAACTCTCTCTCTCTCTCTCTCTCTCTCTCTCTCTCTCACTACTCACCTTGTCAGAGACGTACCACTCCCTGCCTTTGAGTCGTTTCTCCAGCTTATCCATGACGGGCACTACAGTCTTTGGTAGCCACTCCTCCTTCCAAATCTTCTGCTTGTCCTCGTCACTCTTCTCAGACATACTGGGAGGGAAGAAAATATTAATGACAAAACTAAAGATTTCTTAATTTACTTATTAGTATAATCAGTATGATCGATTCCAAGAGAAACATATGGAAGTGCAAAAGAATTTTTTTTTAATTCTTATTTATTCATTTATGGGATGACTGCATACTGAAATATATGGAATGCTCATATTGTACTGAAAACATAATGAAGACAGACTCAGGACATATTGCATTAAAGTAATAATATTGCATCAAAGGAATACTATATATAGCATTAAAGGAATTATATAGCATTAAATGAAAAGATATGTCACTGCAAAGAAAGAAAATCTCAGTACACTGCAAATTTTATACATCATGATATAGAAACTATTGCCAAATTTTAAAGGAAAGTAAACAACATGATCACTGACACTATACAGGAAAGGATTATAAAGCACACACACACACACACACACCACGACCTGCATACTGGCCCACAGCTGCTAGGGATACAAACCCCAGACTGACAAACTCACGCTGTTTTGTAGAATTCCGTCATGACTTCATAGAGGGTGTCAGCCAGGGCGTCGACGAAGGCTGCCTCCAGGTCATTCTCAGGGACCAGACCACCCTTCTTGGCCACGAAGCGAGCGATGGCCAGTGACTGAGGCAGGGTGTACTCCTTCACAAACAGCACTGGCACTTTACCCCCAGAGATGGCTGTCAGGGAAGGCAACAGTCGGGGTTATTAAGGGGGAAGTTTTGTGTTGGTAAATCTAGAGCAACTGGCTGAATCCTCCAAACTATTCCAAGCAACAGAACATCATTATTTTTGCTCTTTTGGTCCTGTTTCCTAGCATACTTTGGAGGAATCAACAAGGCACTCCATTGTACCAAAAAAAGAATTACCACCTTAATTAAGGGCGAAGTATATACAGCATTGGTTCATCTGTGTCTGCCAAACCATTTCAAGCTACAGGCCACAGCTATTTTTGTTAATTGGATTATAAATGTGGTGGGTATAATCGTCAGGCATAAGACGGGATTCATCATCAAAGGAAAGTAACATCACTGAAGGTTAAGGAGGAAATTCGGTGTTGGTAAATTTGGAGCAACTGAATCCTCCAAACTATTCCAAACAACAGAACACCATTATTTTTGCTCTCCTGGTTCTGTTTCCTGGCATACTTTGGAGGAATCAAGGCACTCCAATGTAACAAAAGCGAATTACCACCTTAAAGCAATGCATCAAGTTAAAATAGTAATATGTATGATGCACAAAATTTCATTCACACAACCAGCCACAGTATGATTCAATTCTGTGTGTTTCGAAAGGTAAATCATTTGGCCATTATTTTATCCTATGTTGTTTAGTTGTTTGTACCACACACAGGAGAATTAATTACATTGTGATTGACTGAGGGAAAAAAAACAAAACTATCGCACCCCAAAGTACAGTCATGAGCACTAATAAGTATTCAGGTGTGCTTTGAATACCTAGTGACAGTAAATAAATGCACAATAAGATCTCCACTGACACTGTTTCGTTGGGGAATTGGACTGTTCAAAGCTTCAACCAAATCTGTATACTTATTAGTGCTCGTGACTGTACATCATGGGTACTCTCAGGACATTATTGTTGCAAAATTTTGAAGGAAGATAAACAACTACTCACTTTTCTTCTTCTCAGCCCACTCCGCAGATTCGAACCTCTCGTCCGTCAGTGGAATGTCCGCCTGTTTACAAATCCATCTTATGATCTCAGCGCGGCCCCTCACATTGAAGTACGACAGCTTCATATCTGCCATGATGGGTGTGTGTGTGTGTTTGTGTGGTCTGGTCAAGGGTTGAAGAGAGGTAGTGGGTCAGAGATTGTCACTACTTTACATAGATAACATGAATCATTCATTATAAATCTGCAAACCCGCAAAAGATAAGTGGAGTTATTTAATGTGTTTTTGGTTTTATATATACAGAGTATACTTTATTTGATACATTAATTCAATGTGGTTATGCAAACGAAGTACAGTACAATTATAAATTATGTCCATAAGAAATAACTAATGCAATAACTAATTTCATGTACACTCGCAATCCAAAATATGTATTCAGGCTTGCTTCGAATAGCCTGATCGATTATTAAGCGAGTTCAGGCAAATATAAAACAGGATAAGCGTTGTAATTGGTTCACTACTTTGTCAAATTATTCGAAACTTTAACAAGACCTGGATACATATTTTGGATTTCGAGTGTACAGTTGAGTACAAAGTAGAAAGTGCAAGAAAAATAGGAGTGTATATATATGGCAATATCTTTAAATTCTTTGTAATAAACCCTTTTATTTTTATCAATGAGTCACTAAGACTCCAGAACCAATGTCAAGTGGAACGTGACTGACTGAAATGTTAAGTGTTAGCCAGATGTAGCCATATACACTCAGATTTTACTTGCTCAACAGTACATATCAAAGATCTGAATTGACTGCAAAGATTTGATTGACTGATATTAGGTGCCCAAACAGTGAGGTCATATAGCGCCAGAAGAAGGTGATGGAAAGGTGAGACAACAAGCAGGAAGAAAATAGAAAGAAAAGAGGGACAGTTGAAGAACTAAAAGAGAATGGCTGGGGCCGAAGGGGCGCCAAAACTCTTAAAGTATTCCCCACATCACTACAGGCAATTAATACTCTCCTACGGGGATGTAAAAAGGAAAGTTCTGAACAGCAGGGAAATACACTTACTACCTGTTAGTGGTGACACGTAGGGAAGAATGAGGTGGTGGTGTGGGCATGATAAACTTTTATCAGTAGGCTTGGTTCTTATCAAGCCTCGTTATAATTCTGAGCACGCACACACCGGCATATAAACTCTCTCTCTCTCTCTCTCTCTCTCTCTCTCTCTCTCTCTCTCTCTCTCTCTCTCTCTCTCATGTGCCGCCTGAGGAATGGCTAGGGTGGATAACATTTCCTGAATAAAGAAAAGGGAGTGAAAGGACAGCTGAACATCGGAACGTGAATTGGGGAAACTGAATGGCTGATAATTCTTCCTATATATTCCAAGAAACATAATTATGACCTCAGTACCCGAATAAAGGTTGGGTTTTGTAGCGTAGTTTGGAGGAATCAGTTTCGTCCTCCAAGTCTCTAATAACAGTAATCTTCCAAGTCTCTAATAATATAACACACCCTGTCTTAATTAAAGGTGGAAGTACAGTGTTGGTAAATCTGGAGCAACCGATTCCTCCAAACTATTCTAGGCAACAGGCTACCATTATATTTGTCCATTTGGTCCTGTTTCCTGGAATACTTTGGAGGAATCATGACACTTCAATGTAACAAAAGTGAATTAATTACCTCCTTAAATGAGAGGTTACTTTATTGTTGAAAAATTTGGAGATAGTCAATTCCTCCAAACTCGTCCAAGGAACAAGTGACCCCATCATAGTTTATTTAGACTGTTTCTTAATTAAGGGGGTGCGGGAGTAGGGGACAGGCTTGGGGGGTGCGGGAATAGGGGGACAGGCTTGGGGTGGGTCGAAAGCCTGTCCCCTATTCCCGTACCCCCCTAACCCACCCTCCCCCAAGCCTGTTCCCCTATTCCAGCACCCCCCAAAACTCCCCCAAGCCTGTCCCCCTACTCCCGCACACCCCCAAAACCCCCCCAAGCCTGTCCCCTACTCCCGCACCCCCCCAAAACCCCCCCAAGTCTGTCCCCCTACTCCCGCACCCCCCCCCAAACCCCCCCCAAGTCTGTCCCCCTACTCCCGCACCCCTCCCCCTCAACCCCCCCCCCCTCAAGCCTGTCCCCCTATTCCCACACCCAGTTAAGAATAGTTTGGGGAAATCGGTGGGTAACAATGTGTACAGTATAAGAAGGTTTATCGGAGGGGGTTAATTCTACATCCCCAACATCCATCCACTTCACTCAACTCAAGTGCCGACCTGGTCCTGAATAAGATAATGTTGTGAGAGCCACGATGACGGTGTGAAAGTGCAAGAGAGAGAGAGAGAGAGAGAGAGAGAGAGAGAGAGAGAGAGAGAGAGAGCATAATGATGATGGAAAGAGTACAAAAGTGACCTTGATAATCTTGATAACAGACTGATTAAACAAACACTTTTATTCATCTACTGGCAACTGGATGCTGCAGTGATGATAGTTGTAGTTATAGTTGTAGTGATAGTAGTTGTAGTGATAGTAATTGTAGTAGTAGTTGTAGTGTGAGTTGCAGTGATAGTAGTTGTAGTGAGTTGTAGTGATGATAGTTGTAGTGATAGTAGTTGTAGTGACGATAGTTGTAGTGATAGTAGTTGTAGTAGTAGTTGTAGTGTGAGTTGTAGTGATAGTAGTTGTAGTGATGTTTGTTGTAGTGATGATAGTTGTAGTAGTAGTTGTAGTGTGAGTTGTAGTGATAGTAGTTGGTGATATTTTTTGTAGTTATAGTAGTTGTAGTGATGTTTGTTGTAGTGGTAGTTGTGTTGTTGTTGTTGTTGTTGTTGTTGAAGTTCCTCAAGCTGTCAGTGGTAGTTGTGTTGATGGATATAGTGATGATTATTGTAGTGATGATAGTTGTAATGATAGTTATAATGATAGTAAACGTAATATTGAATGATGTAGTGATGATGGTTAAGGTGATGATAGTTGTAGTGACGATGGTTATAGTGATGGTTGTGGTGATGATGTGTGTATGTACAGTCACGTTGTCTAGTTATATCGTCATACATCATAAATGATAAAACACGCACAACAACACAATATTATGCATGCTCACACACACACACACACACACACACACACACACACACACACACACTATCAGGTAAGCACACACACACACACACACACACTATCAGGTAAGCACACACACACACACACACACACCATTAAGTAAGCACACACACACACACACACACACACACACACACACACACACATACATCAGTACAGCACACACACGCTATCACATAAGCACATAATACACACACACCATTAAGAAAGCACACACACACACACACACACACACACCTACATCAGTACAGCACACACACGCTATCAGATAAGCACACAAACACTATCACGGAAGCACACAACACACACACACACACACACACACACACACACACACACACACACACACACACACACACACACACCATTAAGTAAGCACACACACACACACACACACACTCATACATCAGTACAGCACACACGCTATAACATAAGCACACAACACACACATATCATAAATTAAATATTTGAAGACAAAATAAATCATCTCAATCAATCAAATTATCCTTTTATCGGTAAATTTGTTATCAATTCTTCCTCTTTGTTGGCATCACTAACAAGAGAGTATTGTTGCATGGGTGACGGGGTACAATAAGTGATAAAGCAGGTATAGTCGTGTTCAATAATAAGCATCCACATATGGGTATCTCAAAATATTTACTGTTTAATGTTTTCACGTTCACATATGATGTTATTGTTTTAAGTAGTGCGTTGCTGCTTGTTGTAAATCAAATTATGGTACTTAACCAACTTATTGGAAGGTTTATCAGCAAAGGGTAGTGACCAATCTCTTACACGAGTTACCCCTATATGGAAGATTATTTTATACCACGACTGTACAGTGCTTGACAAGGTATAATACAGTCTTCTCTATTCCAGTAATCTTTTTTTAAAGTGGTTAAAAGGAACCAGCTCCTTCAAATAATGTTATGACTATATATATATATATATATATATATATATATATATATATATATATATATTATTTTTTTTATTTTTTTTTTTTTTGTGATAAATGTCATGCAATCCAAGACAAATTTCTCCAAATATTTACACAACTTTGTACTTATCTGCAACTTAAAAAAACTAGAATGCAAAGAAATATTATTACTCCAAACCATTCTGTCTTCGTTCTGTGTCATACGCCTATTTTTTTTATACACACAACACACACAATAACTAGTGACTATGATGGGGCGTGACCTACTTGATCACTTTATCAGTATGACTCACAATCCCTCCTCCTCCTTGTCTATTCCCATTAATGTTATGGTTTTTTTCCGTTCACGTTCATTCTTCTCCTTTTTCATTATACTCACTGCCCTTCAATTTCCCTAACACTTCACTACCAACTTCCCTTCAGTAACCCTCACGTATCGTTCTCCCTCACCTTATATTCTCTCTCTCTCTCTCTCTCTCTCTCTCTCTCTCTCTCTCTCTCTCTCTCTCTCTCTCTCTCTCTCTCTCTCTCTCTCTCTCTCTCTCTCTCTCTTCAGCATACTCAAACTACTAATTTTTCAACACTTACTACCACAGGGAATTAAACACGACAACTCCACACTGGCCAATGGAGGCACTGGAGGTGTTTTGTCCCAGCTGTGTCTCCCTAACTTCCCTCTCATGATGTTGTCACTCTCTGTTGTCACCTGGTCACCGTCATTCTCAGTCAACCCTGCGGTGAGTTCACCTGTTGTTCTTGGGTGATAGAGTTTGTCGTAAATCAGAAATGCCAGTTATACTTGATTTGTTGATTACTGCGGTGACATGCTGAGTCCATTTATAATAAAGATAAAAATATTGCCTGAAAATTACATAGAGTAAAAGTGAAACATTGTTTAATTGGGACGTACAGTGTTATACCGTTTTGTTTGTTTCCTAACTATCGAGTCAGATTTCAATAATTGTGTTTGATAAGAACCGACAGTCACTAACCACTAGCCAACATACTGACAAATTGAACCATCTGAGTAAAGTGCAGGGTGAAGCTATGGTCCATAACTACTATCACTTCTGTCAACCCAATTCCTTACAGAAACATAAGCATGAACACACAAAGTACCAATGGCTATGAAAACACATTGCTGAACACACCACAAACACTTTATTACATTTTCTTGGGAAAAAATATTTAACTTACAAATTACTACAAAACACAAGTATCACTTTGAAAAAGAAAATGATGTACAACTATAAAACAATCAACCAGGGGGATTTTCTTTGCTATACTGTATGGAGGTTACATTATAATATATTGTATTCGATATTTGACAGCTATAGTTTACATGGAATAATCAGTATAAAACATGTATAATATTATATGAGGCAAAACTGGATGTTCCCAGCTTGTAACACAAAAACCATACTACAGTAATTATTTGCAAGTTTTCTCAAATAGAATCCATTTCTGTTCCTAAAATAACCCAAAAATTGTTAGTCATATTATACAGGTACAGTTTCCTCAAGAAGGTTCAACATCCCTTGCAGTGCCATCAGCCAAAATATATCAATGCCAGTGTGTTGATGTTTTGTTCATGAACGAATATATGGTCTTCTGAAATTGGAATACCAGTTCATTAATAACGCGTAAGCATCTTTACTGCAGCCTTAGTATAATTCCAAAATTCCAGAGAACACAGAACACAGCAAAAGGTGTTTAGGAACTCTTGGAGGACACTGTATCATCTCTGGTTCAGTTCCACAATAAAAAAAAAACACCACAAGGAATGGAAAGCATTGAGGAAGCATCATACAGTTGTTAAGGGACCTCGTGATGTAGCCAGAAAATTGGAGGTTAGTGAGTCCTTCAAACAGTGCTACGAAACACCACCTATATTGAAGGAGCTTGTTTCATGGCATAGTCAGGAGGAATCAGAAGCCACCAAGTCTCATACACGGTCACAGGGTCCTTAAGGCTCAGTCAGCATTCATGGGATATCCTAAGGTTAGTGTTTATTAGGTTTGTTTAAAGTCTTATTACGTAGGTCATTATCCACCTCAAGTTATCTTAACCGAATATAACCTTGAAATACTTTATGATTACCAACTCAAACCATAGTTTTTAGAGTGGTAATCCATTATTTGATCCAGTCACAACTGTCAGTACGAGTTCTTGTTTAACATGAAAAAATGGATGGGTTGGTAAACGTAATTTTCGTGTATTTTCTAAATAAAGGTACAAAAAAATTATTCCCCAACTCCGGGTTCCCTCCTAATTCATTCAAGGTCACTGGCTCCTCCAAATTCTGCCTCGAAACAGGTGATCTGTATTGTGGCACAGTTTGGGGGAATCGGTAGTGTCCAATATGTTGAATTTTATTCTCATAAAATTAGTGAAAATTGGATTATCACTAATTTTTATGTATGGATTAATTATTATATTCCATTGCTAATGAATAATTAAATGATTAGGGAGGCAAGATTGGGGCACTCGAATTAGAGACTACAGACTTACAGACTGTGCAAAGAAACAAAATCTTCAGCATAAATAGTGAGTTTTGTGGTACAGTTTAGATAAATGATAACCTCTAATGCACTGACAACATTTTTCCCCATTACGAGTACATAAGGACTGATGAGCTAATGTAGAAGGAGTGGCAAAGGAAATAAGAAAAATATAACAGTCTGTTTCTCATTAGTGGCCATTCTCAATATAGTGATGGTTAATAATAGCTGTGAATGATAACCTGTTTCTCATTAGTGGCCATTCTCAATATAGTGATGGTTAATAGTAGCTGTGAATGATAACCTGTTTCTCATTAGTGGCCATTCTCAATTTAGTGATGGTTAATAATAGCTGTGAATGATAACCCCGGTACAAGTCGTATGAATTATTGAAGTGAATTGTAATGTTAAGTAATGAAGTAAGTCATAGTTTGTTTTCCTGGATCTGTATTTAGTAAATGCTCCTTTCGAAAATTGGTGTGCTGAGTTGTTTCATGCTGAGTATATGGTTGTGAAATTATAATGACAACCTAATGTGATGCTTCTATTCAGCTGAACGGTTAAACAAATTTAGACCGTAGTTCCATGAAACATTTTAAGTATCTTCAATTACTGAGGCTCCAACTCGACGCCAACCAGCCAACTGAGAGTTTTCATTTGCAAGATGTGGGACAAAAGCCTGGTAACTGAACAAACAATTCTTATAGAGAAAGATGGTAGTCGAAAATGTGGCCCAAATATGATCCTGGTAGTACAGTAAACAAACCAATGGGCAGACGATGAAGGAAAATAATGTTAACAGATCAACTCAACACCTACTGACAGTGTATCAAGATTTACAACATTCATCATAGAGAATTGATTTTTTATCGTATTTACTTCTTGTATCTTGGCTGATTCAGTCTGGCCGAGTTGTAAACTTAGTAGTTTTATGTCTGATATTATTTTCCTAAGATATCCTGTTTTTACATGAAGACAACATTATTGTCATGTGTTTTACTACTACTTAATTTGTTATTATTATTATTTACCTGAATAACCTCAAACAAGTGCAATTATTATTAGTAGTGGGAGTAGTTGGTAGGGTAAGGCATAGGTACTAATGAAGTCAGTAATTTATTGGAGTATTCCATCGCCCTGTATTATCAGGTTTCAAGTCGTCTCCACTGCTACCAGAAAATAACTTTTCTTTACTACAGAGTGTCCGGAACAATAATTGATTATTATTGTGCAATACTACAGATGATTTAGTACCTATGCAAGAAGTGTATTATGAAAGTTTGTCCAGTTTACAATGGTTGGTTTAGTATTCAACAGCATCCGAAATGGGCAGCAAGGCACTCAGATCTTTGCTGTCGAGTTAAGCTTCCTCTTCTAAACTTACGCCAAATATATTGTTAAAATAGTGTGACACTAAAGTATTATTACACAATTTATGTTTAGAGTACGGTACTCTCTATTAGAACACAAAAAGTTTAGCATATTATTCACGGGGCAGCTTATGTAACTCATCCTATTTCTTGAGTCACATCGAAGGCATCAAGAGTGTAGCTACCCATGTACTGTTTTGATTTCGTTTGCTGGATAATGCCTATACCCCAAGTCCCACTAAGGACATCCATTGATATTAAAAGCCAGACAAATGCTCCACCACCAAAGGGGTCAGTTATTAAATTATTAGCAGATCTGAGGGTTTGAATTCTTCTAAACTGTATCATAAAACCAACCCTGTGGCAAGTAAAAGTAGGCTATGTACGACTTTTGGATTTGGCTGTACCTTTCTAAGTACTAGTTGTGGGGGAAAGTGGGAAAAGCAGTAGAGGTGAAAAGAGGACCATGACGTCAGGGTGTACAGTCAACGACGTAAGTATTATCTTTACATAACCACAATCACAGTCTAGAATTATGTTTAATGAATTTTGATAATTAGTACCATTTCTATGATTCCATGAGAGCTCTTTATAACCAGTCAGGTCGTTGTCATGTGTGATATGGTGTCGAACGAACTGGCTGTGGGGAAAGAGGGAAGTGAAGGAAGACTAATGGAGAGAGGAAAGTTTATGTAATACATGGAAAGGGTAAGAAAGTTAGAAAGAAAAGGAAAGGGAAGGGAAAAAGCAGATTGTCTGGGCATCCTTACACGTTGGTGGGAAAGGGAGGAACTGAATTAATTTAAAAAGGAGTGGCTTAATTACTTTTGGAGGGGATATAATTTAGCTTATAAAAATAGGAACTCAAGTAATGCAAGTTAAAAAGGAAGAAAGGAGGTTACTAATATATAAGGAAGAAAGAGCAAACTTAAACTAGATAAGAAAAATAATATACAAGTAACACAACCACTCTGAGTCATTTAATGGTCTGCAAACTAGGGCAGAGGCTCGGAATTAGTACTAATATCCTGCATCAGTATTATTATTATATATGGGAACTATACCCCGACTAGTTAGTTATTGGGGAAAAAACATACACAACAACTAGACAGAGATACATGAGAGCAGAACCCAAACCAATAGTGGAATCAAATGTTTTCTGGGACAAGTTGTATCAGAGGAAAAATGTACAAGAAGGAACATCCCCTCTGTTTATGTTCACTTTGCTGCGGGTTAAATCGGAATTCGTCTTGATCTCTTGTTAGTTTTTATTCAGGTAACTTTTATCAGGCAACATTTTATTGCGCCCTTAGTTACGACTACTTTCAAATGTTAACCCAATCGCTTCTTTGCCAACCAGATTTTGTCCTTGGTTGGTCGATGAGTTAATTAATTGGATTAGTTGGTTGGCAAGGGTCTGAGGTTCTATCAATAACAATACTGCGTCACTGTTTTAATTGGGTTCAATATTTATCTCTGTTTAGTGTTATTGTTTCCACCATAAAGGGTTATAACATCATGTCGGTGAGCTGGAAGCTACTGATTTCCTCCAAATTGTGTCACATTTATAACTGGTTAACTCAGTTACATGACATACATTTTTAATATATCAGTATAGTTTCCATTTCACCAATAATAGTTATTTCAACCCTTAATTAAATATTCAATGGCACACACACACTCTGCAACTCTTCTAAAGATGCTTTAACAACAGGTAACTATAATATATAAACTTCAACTGTTATCATGATAACAACTATCCCTCAACCTGAAGGGCAATCTTATATTAAACTACATGTAGAGACCCTGCAAGAAACAGACTGGTCATCTTTGTTATTATTTTGGTGTGTTTGCTGTACATTCCATTCCTCTCAGTGATTATACAAGGTTTTACTATCCATTGTCAACATATGTATTCCACATAGACCTTGTAGTCAGTATTAGTGGAATGTGCAAATATACACCTGAATCACTGAGGTAACCTGTCTCTATTCTTCCATGGCCTCTATGGCTACAACTAATATAATAAAATAAAGCACATGAAATAACATAAATATACTTTCATTACCACACTCATTCACCTTGTGCTGTGTTTGGTATATATATATACAGCAGCGGACATCAGATCTTTACCAGACTTTTGAATTGACTAAACCCAGATGAGACAACACATAAATACAGTCCAGCAGCGGGCATGAGTTTCGTCCTTCCGCTGGGTAAGTAAGTAGTGGTACAAGTTCATCTCGCAACACTATGACCTGAATTCGATCCTCGCTCCTACAAGTAATTACACCGAGTGGGGAGAGGTATCGCCTTACTGTAACAATAAATTAAGGGCTTCATTTCATGTTGGTGAATTTAGAAGGCTACTGATTTCCTACAAACTATGCCGCGAAACAAATCCCCTGCTAGTAACACTGAGGCCATTCTGTTCCTAGTAAAGTTTGGAGGAATTAATAGCCCTCCATTTAAACAACAAGAGATGATTCCCTTAACTTACATACGGGCTACATGATCTAAATGGTCTTCCTCATGTGGATTTCTTGCCCGAAGCTGTACTAAGGAAGGATGATTGTATAGTTTTCGTTAGAGCAAAGGGCTGTCTGTATTTATAGTCCCTCTTCGGATCGGGATTGTAAGCTCCAAAACATAGCCATAAAGATTAAAGTGAGTGGATCGAGTATTAAGATATTTTTAGTGCCTTTGCAAGCCCTACTACTAACACATTTCTCAGACAAAAAGTGTTGCCACGAATAATAATAACCTACGGCCATTTCGTCTTCCTGTGTGTCTAACTAGCAATACTTGGTTTGAATATATTACACGGGTATTTATAGGGTCAGAATGGACAGTCATAGTCAAGAACAATATCATCGTCCAGTCAGAATGAGGCAACCGTAATGAATATTGTTGATATGTCGTAATATATTTATTCTAGATGGTAAGTTTTTCACTATGCTGAATGCAGATCTTTTACTTGGTATCAACAACTGCAACCACCAAGTTTCAAACCTCCAACCATACAAAGATAATTTTAGTAAATGTAGGCCATACCATAATGATGCTCCTCTCTATGGTCTTCTGAGATTCACTGTATGGTCTTCTGAGATTCACTAATATTGTATGTACCGTGTTCCGTACTATTACACATTCCATAATCATAATGAGAAGTTCAATCAACATCTCTTACTCTATACAATACAGTTAGTTGTTCTACGACAGTTTCCTTAGTTTTTAGAAAGAAAAAAAAAACTATGATTAAGTATATCTGTATTCTAAATGGATGTTTACAATAAAGTATTTACTTTCTAGTTATATGGATGTTAGCAAATAATGTTTATGAAATTATATATGCTATGAGACACTCAGTTACATGGCCTCAATAATATTACAATACTTCACCTGTATGTTGTAATGCAGAGTCTTTCTAAATGCCAGCATTATTAATTTACTACTATAAATAGCTGAGGCTGATATTGCTTAACATTTAGTAACAGACGATCGCTCACTCAGTCGAACAAACATTAACATTGCATATTGTAGTTCATGGTGTGGTTTGATAAGTACTGGTCCACTTTAGGACCATATGTAAGATAACTCACAGACTGCCACGGCAGAGAGATCATGGAACATGTACTGCTTTGTAGTTCGCAGGAGGCCTTTGACTGAGACTGACAGATAATACGAAACAGACAGAGAACCACGCAGCTATAAACTGATAAATACAAAGACAGACAGACAGTCGAGCTATGAATAATTTAATGTCAATCACAACATGATTTAATGGCAGTTTTAAGAGAACACTGCAAAACCTAACCACTACTCCACCAAGGAGGAGAAACAGCCAATAAATAAATACCTACCCATTCTATCCATGAAAGCTGTTTAAGGTAGGATTTTGGTCATGAATGTGGAGGGGAATGAGGGATGAGGGATTGTGTTAGAGTGGGTGCATATGCGTGTGTATGTAAAAAATGTTCCTACAATTCGTCTAGGATACCTCGACAAGTTGAAACATTTTAATAATAAAGCAAGAATATTTATTCAGAAACAAAAGACGTGTTCCTTGCCACCAAAGTTCAATGTAAACATCTGGCTTGAGGTGCAGTATTCATCACACAATTATAACATGAGTCCATCTAGAACGACTATGAGAACTTTGTTTGGGTGGTGAGAAGTAAACACATCCGCCACCACCATGTTAAGTCATTACACCGATTTCTGGTTTTGGTTTTAGACTGTACAAGGGAATACGTTCTATCTAACTGTCGCTGAGTCACTAATACCAAGCAGTATACTAAAGTTTACCGAACAGTTTGTGACGGTGGATCTGTAGCAAATCAATCAAATTCAACAATGTCATTTTGGTGGCAGGCAACACAGGTCATACAGGACATCAATAGATCACAATAAGGGAACATTTGAGATGATTGCACCACACATTAGATAAGATAAGAAGAAGACTTTGAAGACCTACCTAGATCCATTCCACCATCAGAATCAAGAAAGGGTCGCCTAGAAGAATTAATTAAGATCTGGACCAACAAACCACATGCACTCAATCCTTCGCCAGAGTAAAAGATCGTCTGGCACTAGACATTCATTAATTAAGGGATAAAATATTGAAAGCTAATGATTCCTCCAACTTGCGTAAACAGATATAATAATAATAATAATAATAATAATAATCTCAGTATAGATGATGAGAACTGTTTTGGTTGGTGGTGAATATAGTTTGGAGGAATCGGCAGCCTTCAAAACGTTGACAATATCTTACCCCCCTCCCTTCTCCCTTAAAGATCAATTATTTCTTCTTCGTGTTTGACTCAGGATGCAGTAGTCGTTGGTGGTGTTCCTTTTGCGGCCCCTCTTACAATAGACTGTTTCCCTAGAGTTCCGGCGTGTAGACTCCTTCATCCTCCAGCAGGTTGACGAAGGCTGCCACTCTCTTACGGGCCTCGACGCCTCGCATTACCCTCATTGTGTCCAGCAAACCCAACAGCTTCTTGATGCCAACGAAGATCTTGCCGTGGTTGATGTGCTCCATTACTGAGTCAACCTGTGGGACGAAGAGGTGACAGACAGGTGGTTAGGAAGACAAACAGACAGGTGATTAGACAGACAGACAAACAGACAGGTGGTTAAACAGACAGACAGGTGATTAGACAGAGACAAACAGACAGGCGGTTAGACAGACAGACAAACAGACAGGTGGATAGACAGACAGATATACAAGTATCATGGTAGGTAGCCTGATGAATACTGTATATGTAAACAAGAACAGACAGCTGCAGACCTCATCAGGATGGTCTAGTTTAGTTTGGGCATCTTAAGTGAGTTACGTTTTAACTTTTTACTCAGTAGTGATATATATACATTATAAGGTATAAACTGACAATTATTCAGCCCATATTCTGAGAATGAACCTCATCAGATCAGGTGAATATAATTGTGTTTCTCTATGAATTACCGTACAATATAATTCAATAGTCGTGTGTACTGAATACCTGATGAATATTTATAAAACTCTAAACAGTTTTTCTGAGACAAGCTGTGTATTTTCACTCAATCTAAATTCCAATTAATTTTTTTGTAAAATAATAATTACTGTTTGTATTTGTTGATTCTTTGTTAATACGAACCTCATCAAGATATCTGTATCGATTATGAACTAAATTTTAACTCTTTCTTTAATATATTATGTATGTCTAATTTCTAATGCAATACAAACAGACTCTCTTTTTGTTACGTTAATTAAGTTAGTTGGTTTGAGAAGCCTACCGACCTCTTCAGAAGTCATGGTTTGTGACTCGTCCAACACGAGTTTGACGTCTTCTTGATGAGCGATGTATGGCACCCTGATGACGGCAGTGAAGGCAGACAACAGACCCAACTCCTCCAGCACAGAACGCCGCTTGGAGGTGCACACGACCAGCAACTTACGCCCAGGTGGTGGAGAAGATGAGAGCAGGGAGTACATAGCATCTAGCACGAGTGACTGATACCTCGGCCCAATTGGAGAGTAGCCCATGAGATGTTCCAGATCGTTCATGAAGATGCAGCTCAACTCAGAGCGGTACGCATCGTCGAAGACCTTGTTAATTCTCAGGCACTTGGAGGACTCCATAAAGCCAACCATTTCCCTCGAGTTAATGACCTTAATGAATGGGAAATCAGAGTTTTTGCATAGGTATGCTGCCATGGCAGAGGTGCCTGCAGTAGGTGCACCCTCCAGCAGCAAACACAGGCGGTTACTGGTCTCCGGAGACCTTGCCTGTTTAACGAACATGAGGCCTTTCTCCACTAAGTCCCGAGTCCCTCCCCAGTTGATGATGCCTCGCTCAATGAATTTCGACAATGCCTCATCACTCGTACCCAGTGAAGGTTTCACATCATTCTCTAAAGAATAGATGAAGTCATTTCGAGTGATTTTGAGTTTGTCAATTGCGTTTGGATCGACTTCAATTTTGTTTCCAAGGTGGATATAACGTTTAAGGGCAGAGGATGAGGCGGCCTTCACCAAACCCTCCAGCTCTGCTCCTGAAAAGTTCTTGGTGAGGGCAGCGATCTCTGACAGGTCCACATCCCGGTCCAGTTTGTTGTGGTCTTTCATCTTTGCTGTCTTGATCTTGAGGATGTCAAAGCGACCTTGCTCATCGGGCAGACCAATCTCCACCTGTATCTCCAGTCTGCCCGGCCTGAGCAGAGCGTCATCCATCATGTCCTTCCTGTTGGTCATACCGATAACTAGAATGTTGTTCAGCTGCTCAACACCATCAATCTTGGAAAGCAGCTGGTTGACCACTGTATCATTCACCCCCGTGTTACCAGCCACTGAACCTCTCTGTTTACATATGGCGTCAATCTCGTCAAAAATAATTATATGAAGGCCAGAGTTGGGTCCCATTCTCTTCTCTTCCTCCTCAGCCTCAGCAAACAGTCGTCTCACATTGGCCTCGGACTCACCCACATACTTGTCCAGAATCTCAGGTCCGTTTACGATCTTGGGTTCTCGTGCGTTGAGCATCTTACCAATCTGACGAGCCATCAGTGTCTTGCCCGTACCTAGCAATGATATAGTCAGAGGATAGTATCGTTAAAATATAATGTTGTTGTTGTTATTATCATTGTTATTAATAACTTTATCATTTAATACTATTATTATTATTATTATTATTATAATAATTATTATTATTGTTAACTATGATTATTATTATCAATATATACTGTATATATATCATTATTACACATCCCTCCACTCCACTCCCACTAGTACCCACATACATCTCCACTACCCATAGTTACCCACACACCACTCCACTCCCACCATTACCCTCCGCCTCTCCACACCTCTGTCCCTCCCCCCAACCACCATAACCCTCCGCCTCTCCACACCTCTGTCCCTCCCCCCCAACCACCATTACTCACCTGGGGGCCCATAAAGGAGAAGTCCCTTGACGTGTTTGACCCCAAGATGCTCGGTGACCTCTGGTGGGAAGACTCTGGAGGCAAAGGCGCGACGGAGGATCTGAATGAACTGTTCGTCGAGGCCACCGATGCCCATCTTTTGGAAGTCCCAGTCGGCAGAGAAGAGACTCGTGTGTGCCGACCGTGCCTGAGGGTTGGTCAGTGTTGGTTAGGTATACATGGTTCTGGTTGGGTTAGTGTTGGTAAGTTGTGGTTCTGGTTCGGTTAGTGTTAGTAAGTTATGGTTTTGGTTGGGTCAGTGCTAGTATGTCATGGTTTGGATTGGGTTACTATAGGCACTAACTATAAGGCCACCGAACGTCGTAAAACACCCTCGCTGGTACCATAACAGCTGCAGTATTTGGGAATAACCCTCACTTCCCTCCCTCTGTGGCTGGGTACCAGTTCGGAAGTCGTGACGTGTGTATGAGTAACAGTTTACCTGGGCCACGGTAAGGGGCTTGATTGAGCCTATGTCCAGAGTCGGAACATTAAAAAAAAAAAAAAAGAAAAAAAAATAATCAAGTGGGGCAGAGAAGAAGCAGCCAACACTTTGAAGCTCCACGCTCTCTTAATAGTTTAACATACGTGAAGCACACAACATCTCAAAGCATTATTATTCAACATTCTCGGGGCCTCGCAAGAGTAACAGGTTGTTGACAGTCTACAGTCTCGAGGTTGAGGTGTAAAAGCATAAATGCTACAGTACAAAGTACAAGGGGAAGGTGAATAGTAACCATCAGTAGGCTACAAGCTACAAGGGATGAGGACAGGTTACTGTACAGGAGAATGTGACGAACGCTTATGTGTTACCCAAGTCCAGAGGGGAAGGTGACAGGATGTAGTACAGGGAATGATGATAGGTATATTACCGAGGAAGATGAGAGAGATTACAGATAACAAATTACACTGGTCAGAGGTTACTGTATACTGTACCTTAGCCTTGCCGGTGAGAATAAGGAAGGAGCCATCAGCCTTCTCAAACACGAGGGAGGAGTTGGCCTGCAGCACTCCGAAGTCTATCTTACGTGAATCCCTCTTCTTACCTGACGCCACGGCCTCAGGGTCAGCCGCTGGAAAAGATTACGTGGAGTTAGATACATCATAATGTGTTGTGTGTTGGTTTGTGGTGATTTGTGTTAAGCTTAGTGAAGAAGGAGGTAAAGGACAAGTAGGAGGAGAAATAGCTGGTAGAAAAGAAATAAAGAGGAAGCTGTGTGTGTTTGTTTATGTGTACAGGACATGTGTGTTGTTAAAGATAAATAAATCATGTGAGGACTTGTGTGATTAGGTTACAGTATTTTAGGCATGCAGTTGCTCCCTTTTATATTCTAATTAAGTAGCAACTTTTTAGTTTAGTAAACGTCTGATTAGTTTTCCTCTATTTTAGTTTAGTTTACATTAGAATTCTCCATTAGATGGCGTCTCACTGTTCTTGCTAAAACTTTGTCTTGATAATTATTTTTTCATGTCCACCGTTAAACCATTGATATCATTTCTGTAATAATTTTGTTTTCTCCTCATAAGATTCCTTCCTTCAAGACACTTATATTTAGGCAGTATGTCAAATAGAATTGGGTTCGGCCTTGTCTTCCTTAATTTCAGCCCCCCCAGCGGGAATCGCCTTGTCGTGGTGGGGGGCCTTGTGTGTCTCTGAGACCTGGCGAGCTAAATAAGAGGGGGCTTTGGTCCCTGCTCTGCCTCGATTTCGGGGAGAAAGGTCGCCAGTGAGAGACCAGACTAAATGGTTTCCATGCAATAGGCTGCCAGTACGAGCCAACAGTGCTGCCCGCCAGAGGGACTGCCCTCTAAGACCCGTCCTGTGTTGGATGGTTGGGTGTCTGGGCCGGGAGATGTTGGGTAAGGGGGTCTCAGCACCGTCGTGGACAAACTTTCGAGCCATTGGGACTGCTTTTTAAAACGAGTGGCCCCGTGGGGGACGAGGTACCCCTCCCACGACGACCAGTGCTCGGTCCCCTCATCTGCCCGGTAGGTAGTAGCTCTTGGCTCCTGGGGCCCTTCTATAAATAACAAAGTCATATGGATACGATTACACCTCCTTCACTTCCTTGAGCGGTGGTTGACCAGGCCCTCGAGATACCATTCACTGGTCGTGGTGATTTGCAGAAAGCTGGGGCTCGTTCTCCCCATGCAATTTCTGCTAACAAAAGAAGACCCACCAGGTCAGGGGTTATGTCGACAAAGCCTGCTAGCGATTTGGACACTTTAATGTTAACCAATGTTTTTGCATGTCTTTCCTATGGCGCTATCCACTCCATTTTTAAGCGTTTTGCTGCTGCCAAAGTAGCATTTGAGGCAAAGGATTCTCTGTCTGTGGGGGAAACTCACTGTACGCTTCAGATGATGTGGTCAACGAATGTAGTTGACAGTGAAAATGACTACTGCCCTGACATCTTTGATGACTCTGTAGAGCATGTCCCTAAGGAGCGTCTCCCCCTCCCTGCTATTTTGACAGTGCGGCATCTTCTTATGGAGTGTCCCAGCCTTTGGTACCTTCGTCGTTGGTATACATCTCCGATTTACCGGGTGGGGGACGGTTCGTACAGTCTCTCCCAGGTGCTCGGGGAGGAGGCTTGTAGTGTGGGAGGGAACACCCTCTCCTCCTCCACAAGTTGTGAATTTTATTATTTTTATGGCTTTTTTTTTAGATAGTTCAATGTTTTTTCGTTTTTGTTTTGATTCTTTTATATATCTTACTCAAATTAATCAGGTTATTTTAGTAAAATGTGAGCTTTAGTTGATATGTCCTTTTAATTATACTGCCTCTCCATTTTGGGGCAGTTAAGCCTGGCAAATATATGTATATATTTTATAAATTATATAAATTACCATATTTTGAAATCCTTAGAATTTAATAATATGTTGGGCGGTATATAACCCTAGCTGTTGCGCCGCCAGATGCCTAGTGGCATCTATCAATCAATAAATCTACAATCCTTAATTTCAGTCTGACTCTCCATACATACATACATATATACAGTCGTGGTTAAAATTAATCATCCATATAGGCGTAACTCACATAAAAGTTAGACAGATTTCCTCTGTTTCTTAGCTGATAAACTTTCCAATAAATAGGTTAAGTATCATCTTTTAAGATAATACAAGCAGCTTCGCACTACTTAAAACAATAACATCGTACATACATACATACTCACCTTCTATCTCCTTGACCGTGAGCGACAATGTCTTCTTATCCTGGAATTTATAGACGAGGGCCTGACCCACTGTGAAGCCAAACTTGGGGAACTGTTCCATGAAGGACATTGACATCTGGTCTGTATTGTAGGGTTCATTGGTGGTACTCTTCTTCTGCAGGAAATCCGCCTCGAGGACCATACTGCCCACCAGTTGTCTTTGGGGGTCGTGTACGTATGGCTCCACTCGGATCTGTGTGTGGCAGGAAGGGGTAGTATTTGTAGTCAGTATGATACATGTGGTGTTCGTACAAGCATTATAACGAGAAGGGCGAACGTACAGTCGACCTCAGTAATTCGTATACACCACTGTGAAATCAAGGGTGGGTAAGAACTATAGAAAACTTAGTACATTAATTTCCTAACACCAAACGTATCTAGTGATGTTGTTTGGCTAATACTTGAATCAGTCAGCAGAACAATGCCTACAGTAAGTGAAGAATAAAGACCCCTTTTATCAATGCTGTTACTGCCAGAAAGAGCTACTAATTCAGGAGACAGTTCATGTCATACACCAGCACCTTTGATAAGTTATTGGATAATGAGACTACTGAATGAGACTACTGAATGAGACTACTGAATGAGACTACTGAATGAGACTACTGAATGAGACTACTGAATGAGACTACTGAATAAGACTACTGAATGAGACTACTGAATGAGACTACTGAATGAGACTACTGAATGAGACTACTGAATGAGACTACTGAATGAGACTACTGAATGAGACTACTGAATAAGACTACTGAATGAGACTACTGAATGAGACTACTGAATAAGACTACTGAATGAGACTACTGAATGAGACTACTGAATGAGACTACTGAATGAGACTACTGAATGAGACTACTGAATGAGACTACTGAATGAGACTACTGAATAAGACTACTGAATGAGACTACTGAATGAGACTACTGAATAAGACTACTGAACAATTCCTCCAAACTGTGCCAAGAACCAGACCGACCCTTTGACTCACCTCCTGGTCAAGTGAGAGGAGGGCCTGCTTGCGTTGGATGGCGTTGAAGCCCATATGACCTGGTTTGACCCCGCGGTCATGTCTGATGGTGTAGATGTACTGCTTGCCCTGGTCAGCCGTCACCTGGATGTACCTGTAAAACACACAGACACACATACACACTCACTAACTATAGTCGGTTAATCAGTACAGGATGGTAAATGTAGATATCTATTGGTTGCATCTGACTGATTAACACATCAACTCCTAAAATCCTCCATGTTATTATTTAGTTGTGTCTGTACACTGTATTTGTCGTTTGTGAAGCAACACACTTCATCGAATTATTTCTTGTTTTATTTCTTCAGTAATTCAGACCCTTGATGGCTCATAATCTCTTAATTTTAACTATGTTTAAACACGAATGATTTTCAGTCATAACATTCTATGGGAATCGTACACATGTTTGAATCAGGTGTTGGCAAATCTGAAAGTGCTATTAAGGGAAGAACCACTTTTTGGTAAGCTGGAGTTCTCGTGATTCCTCCAAACTATTTCCGGAAACAAATCACCTCAATGATAGTAGGAGGGGAACTGTTTCGTGGCATAACTTGTAGAAATCAGTAACTGTCTAATAAATTTACGGTCAAGAGAGTATCCTGTTAAATAAATCAACTTTTGTGGCCGAATAGGATGGCTACTGACGTCTCCACACCACACTACAAAACAAATCCCACAAGATAACACAGGGGATAATTGTTTCCTGGCAGAGTTTGTTGGAATTAGTACACTTCCATTTGCTGCTGCTGCTGTTGCTGCTTGTGAATGATGTACCCAACACCACCGTGGCAGGAGTCAGTCTGTCAGTCAGGGGTGGAGGGTTCATCTTTCTGTTTGTTCTGGGGTGACACAGCAAAGGGTCACATCAATCACACGTCTAGCCTTCCTATATGGACGCTTTTCCATCAGGTGAAAGTGTTGCCTTCAAGGATGTAGGCATAATTAAAAGTTCTTGATGCTGTTTCGATTCCGAGTCAATCAATTTGAGTGTTTATACATTTTTTTTTCTGTATTTAATTGGGTTTTCTTCACATAGTGACGCGCTCGCGCGTGTGTGTGTGCTAATACTTGATTGTCCTTTAGATATTTTTTGTGAAAGTTTTAAGTCGCACCGGTTTTTGTTTCCGAAATCCTCCCTCTTTTCTATCTCAAAGAAATCTAAAACAAAACAAAAAATCAATGGAGTCCTCTAGGCTACTGTAGCAGCAACAACAATAGTAATAATTGTTACTATGACTATTTTGTTCTATAGTAGGTCCTGCTTCTTACTGGAGCAATGGTATCACATAAGGACAGACACACAGGAATTAAAGGCAACAAAGTCAAATATACCAGAGGAGTCCAGCAGTAAAGATATTAAGGCCTGAGAAAGAATAAAGAAGGGAGTCACATGAGGAGTAACAAAGGTTGTACAGTACAAGGAACAAGACAAGTAGAGTCACACAGAAATGTTACAAAGATCAACGAAAAGTGACAAATAGAAGGAATTATGAGGGTAAAAAGAATGGGCTTACGAAAGGAAAATCGCAGAAGGAGAGTCACATTAGGAGAGATACTGTACACATGAGGGTCACATAAGAAGAGTCACTCACTTGACCTTGAGAGGAAAGTCATTCTCGTTGACGATGACACAGTTGGTGAAGGAGAGTTCCTCGTTGGGACACTTTGCAACCTTCATCACCTGTAAACATAACCATCATTAATATCATCATTATTATTATTATCATCTTAATCAGCTCCTTAAGGGGGAATTGCATTGTTTATAAATCTGGAGTAATTGATTCCTCTAATGATCTAATATATTCCAGGCAATTTGGCGTCCATTATTTTCGCTAATCTGTTCCTGCTTTCCCTAGGTATGCTTTGGAGGAATCAATGTATTAAAAGTGTATTATCCCTTTAATCGGTACTCTCAACCTCATCATTAGCATCATCATTATTACTATATTTATCAGCTCCTTAACCGGTGTTCTTAACCTTTCACAAATAAAACTCGTCAACACAATGGAACAACTCTACCGTCATAGCTTCCTTCCCTTGTACTCCTTCAGCCGTGACGTGTCTAGCTTGGCCTCTGAAGCGGAAATGGAGATCATATTGGACCTTACTAACTTAGACTAACTTAGAAGATTGGGTCTGTTTCTTCGTATGAGTTTGAAGGAATTATTCACTAGCTTTAAGTATACTAATTTTAATTCCTTCTTAGTTAGTGCCAGTCATTTATAATTCGGTTTTGAATATCTTGATTTCAAACAATGCTGGAAACTTTGCAAGAATCCTTGTAGATGTAAAAGTTTAACTGGTTGCATTATTGCTACTCACAACTTAAGGGATTAGTATACTTTTTGTAAATTGGAGTGCCTTGATTCGTCCAAAGTATGCCAGGGAACAGGACCAGATAAACAAATATAATGTTGGTCTCTTGCTTGGAATAGTTTGGAGGAATCAACTGCTCCAGATTTACCAACAGTGTACAACCCCCTTAAGTTCTATCTAAAATACAGACACTTTAAACAGTATAAAAATTCGACTGTAAACACATCGATTGACGAATGGAATAGTTCCGAAATAAAGGTGAGAGACGAGGACATGACCTGTGACCTGAGTCGTCTGGCCTTTGATTCAAATGTCAGAAGTAAACCAATCCAAAAGCTTCGAGACGTAACAAAGAAAAAAGATTTATTTTTCTCTGCGAAGCGGAACTTACAATTACGTGTATAATATTTTATTTCTCTCTCTCTCTCTCTCTCTCTCTCTCTCTCTCTCTCTCTCTCTCTCTCTCTCTCTCTCTCTCTCTCTCTCTCTCTCTCTCTCTCTCTCTCTCTCTCTCTCTCTCTCTCTCTCTCTCTCTCTTTTATATAACAATCACCTTGACCCTCGTCCTACAAGATTATCCAGGCCAAGGTCGCTTTTCTATCTTCCTCTTTGATTAATTTATCTTTATAATAATTCCAGTCAATGAAGTAAAATACTGTCTGCGAACTGGATGGAGGCTACTGATTCCCTCACCTTCCGTCTTCAGGCAAAGTGTAGTAATCAATATTTTATTTGATTAAACCTTATTCAATGCCTGACGACTTTGTATTTTTCTGAATAACTCCAGACGATTTCTCTGTCAAAGCCAAACACTCTTGTCACAAAGTCAAAAAATAAAATAATATTGTAGAATAGATAATCGCAAAACATCCTCCTACGTCTACTGGACTATCACCAAACTAAGCTTTAATGGGAAGTTTTGTGTTGGTAATTCTGGAGCAACTGAATCCTCCAAACTATTCAAGCAACAGAACACCATTATTTTTGCTCTTCTGGTCCTGTTTCCTGGCATACTTTGGAGGCATCATGGCACTCCAATGTAACAAAAGCGAATTACCCCCTTAATGTGAGAGGAAAACCAGCATCGTCCAAGAGAGAGGCCTAGATAATTATAACACGACGCCTTTTTACTGAGTAGAACAAGACATAATATCACTTTCGGTTGGTTGGTAATGTATTGTCGGCGGCAGAAGTCCTGTCGCCTCATCTACTTCACCAAGACACACAGCAGTGTTCACGGACTCGAGAAATACGAACTTTTCTACACCTAATAATCTCGAGTCTATGAACATCGCGTGCCTCGGTGAAGCAAGTGAGGCGACAGGACTTTTGCAGCTGACTGTACTGTACGTCACTCCTTATTTGTGATGCTGTGTTTTATAATTATTGTGTTTCCACGAGTTAAATCTCCTTGAAATCGTTCCTTCTTGGCAAAATTGAGGGCTTCTGATATCTACAACTAATACTTAACAACGGATCACCTACTCTTACTTTACATTGAGAGGGTCTGTGTCTTGGCAAAGTTTGGAGGAATCTATAACATTCTAATTCTACAAAAAAAAAAAAAAAAAAAAAAAAAAATCCACTTTCAAAGTCTGGTACTGTAGTAAAGGCTCACACGTCCTCAAAATTAGAACATTAATCAGTGTAGATGAAGGAATGATATATATATAAAAATGTGTTATCTCATTTCATTTTTTTTTTTTTTTTTTTTTTTTTTTTTTTGAGTATATTCGTCTGTCCGGAAATAAAACGCATATTTTTGGATCGGTTCTGGGAAATTCGCAACACTCCATAATATCCACGTTAGGACTGTGTTGGGGGAGAGGGGGGTGGGTGTATTGGTGAGGAGTGAAGGGGAAGGAAATATGGTATAATAGTAGGTGGGGAGTGAAGGGGAAGGAAATATAGTAATAGGTGAGGAGTGAAGGGGAAGGGTGATTCAAGTCTGACCTTTGTTATTTATCACCCTGGAGACTCTCCCAACACACCACTCTCCCAGAACCGAGTGAATTGCCGTACACAACATTAACTAAATAGACATCATTACCTTAGTACATAGAGTTCAGTACACATAATCATAAGAACATCGAAGAAAAGAGTGTTGGATAAAATTAATATGCCTCCTAATAATTCCTCTCCTTTCTCTCTCTCTCTCTTCTCTCTCTCTCTCTCTCTCTCTCTCTCTCTCTCTCTCTCTCTCTCTCTCTCTCTCTCTCTCTCTCTCTTCTCTCTCTCTCTCTCTCTCTCTCTCTCTCTCTCTCTCTCTCTCTCTCTCTCTCTCTCTCTCTCTCTCTCTCTCTCTCTCTCTCTCTCTCTCTCTCTCTCTCTCTCTCTCTCTCTCTCTCTCTCTCTCTCTCACTGGAATATGGATGTAATGGAATGAATATCTGACAGAGTACCAATGGGGGTGATTGAAACTATTATCCACGAATGCATTATATTGTTTTTATTAAAATATGACGAAAACCAAGGAGATTTTACCCTCATTTGCAAACTTCTCAGATCGAAGGGATGGAAAATAAACTCTATTATACAACTCAGAAGTTAAACAGGGGTTACAATTCACATCAACATCAATAATAATGGTTCATAGTATTATAATTATAAGCTCTTTTCACATTAATGCCGGCAGCAGTCCCATTCCTCTTAGCGACGAGAAAAGATTATGTTGATAAATCCCCAACATTCTGTCAGTTGTTTTTATCGATACAGCAATACTATGATCGCTAAGAACAATGATTTACTGCCTACATTAATGGGAAGAAACCAATATAGATAAAAAGGAGCTTGAACCCCTTCAATATTTTTTATACATATTCTTTTACATATTCATTTATTTCTTTATTATCATTTATCTATTTCTATATTTTGTTGAGTCAATCCCTTGTATGTCTAGTCCTTCATGACCAATCCCTGTTATTTTTATCATATGAGCTGAGAACATTTACAGTTAGCCACAGATAACACAGTTGTCTAGGGTTAGTTCAAGTTTATTTCATAGGGCGTCATCGGTTGTCTAAAGGTTAAACTGGAGTAACATTATGCCTGCTTCCTTGTGATAATTATTCTCACTTGGTTTGAGCTTCAGACAAATAATAAAGCTTGTCAGACTAAGGTATGTTTAAAGAGAAAAACAATAATAATAAAAAAAAAAATTCAACTCGGAAAGAAAGAACCACTATATTTTAGCCCCTCGTCCTCCTCTTACATCCCACCTCACTAAGCCCCCCCCCTCCCCCCCGTCCCCCATGACACCCCTTTCAAGAACCACGTTTACTTTTCTTCTCTTCCTTTCAATTTGCTCGGGTGGAATTCTTTTGTCGCAGTAGTTCGTATTCTGTGTGTGTGTGTGTGTGTGTATATATTTGACTTTAAGTTCATGTATATAAATATAAAAAATGGAACCTACAACTTTTAATACCTACCGTTTTGTAACATCAAATGATAAAATAGGTAAGTCACAAGTTTACTCTGTCTATATTCTTCTACTTAAATATTTGTCAACACCATTAAATTTTGTTCACTTAAAATTAAACTCTTGCCGAATCCTAGAATGGCATACAGTATTGGTGCTCTGAAAGTGTATGTACATGTGTGTATGACTGACGTGTGCGTGTCTCCATATTGTATGTAGTGATATAGGACATGTGCTGACAACATTGATATTATAGTGAAGTGTGTGAACAGACTGTGTGAATAACTGAATGAGGCACCGATATTGATTAGAGTTTGTATGAGGGTGTGCAGCTGAGTATGGGTACTTCTGTATACTGTATATCTATATGTTCATGTGTGTGAATTGTACATGTATGTGTATATATATATGTATGAGAGAGAGAGAGAGAGAGAGAGAGAGAGAGAGAGAGAGAGAGAGAGAGAGAGAGAGAGAGAGAGAGAGAGAGAGAGAGAGAGAGAGAGAGAGAGAGTGGTTGGTTCAGGTTCTGGTTGGATGGCTACACAGGCTGACTATATGTATTGTATTTCAAGCTCAGATATTCAGCAGGGGAGGAGGAGATGGCCACGGTGTCAGAGAGTGTAGAAGACGGAGGGAGATAGAGGAGGAGGAAGATTTGGGGCTATACTGTATCTAAGGCAGGAAGAGGAGGAGAGGAAGAAGAGGATGGATGGATGGAGGATGGGAAGGAGGGAGACAAGGTCAGACTGAATTAAACTGGTCAGGGAAGGGAGAAGGGAAAATGGCTATACTCTGTCTGGAGAAGGGAGAAGAGACCATAATGTATTAAGGTGGAGGGGGGAAAGGGGGGATTACCTTATATCCGAAAGAGAAGAGGAGGGGGGAAACGAAAGGGGAAGAGGGAAGGGGCCATACTGTATCGATCGTAAGGGGGAAGAATGGAAGGAAGGCAGGAAACAAGGGGGGACAGTGATGGAGGGACAAAGGCGGACAGGGAAGATAATGAGAAAATCGAGAATAGCATTGGGGTGTAAGGTAAAGAAGAAGGAAAGTTAAGGGAAGTCATACTCTAAGGAAGAATGGACGAAAAAGGTAAAAGTAAGGAGACAGGAGGGAGAGTAAAGAAATGGTTGATGAAGCCATAGAAAGAGAATAGGAAGAGGAGGGAGAAGAAGGACAAAAAAATAAACTGAGGCTTTGCAGAAACGTATAAAGAAAGAGAAGAAATGTGAAGTTGGTGAGGACAGGATTAGCAGCAAAAAAAAAAAAAAAAAAAAAAAAATGAAGATAGAAAAAGGAAGGAAGGTGAGGGAGGTTAATTAAGGAGAAGTAAACAAGGATGTGATGGAATATTAAAAAAGTGAAAGAAAGAGATATAGGAGGGGAATGAAAAGAAATAGATAAATGAAAGGGAACCAGAGAATGAAAGAGAAGGGAGAGAAGAAAAATGAGTAGAGGAAGGGAGGGATGAAGGGAGGAGGTAGGGAAGGGTATAGTAATTAAGGTGAGCATGCACGCAGGTAAAGAGGGAGCAGGTGTGTAAAGCAAGTGGGAAGGGGAGAGAAGTAGAGGAGAAAAAGTAAGTAAGAGTGACCAAGGAAACCAAGTAATGTGTGACAGAGAAGGCAGGAAAAGGGAGGAAGGGATGAGAGGAAAGAGGAGGAGTCATGGTCGTGAGGAAAATGAGGGAAGTGAAGGAAGGGAAGGAAGTGAATGGAAGGAGTGAGTGAAGGAAGGCAGGAAGGAGAGTGAAGAAAGGCAATGAGAGATTTAGGACGGTAAGGTGGAAAGGCAGAGGGAGAGGAGTATGTGAAGGAGGGAGAATAGGGAAGGAAATTGCAGAAGTGAGGCAAGAAATAGAAGAATGAAGGTAGGGAGCAGCGAAAGAAGGAGAGTGAGTGAAGTAAGAAGTGAGGAGGGGGCGGAGGCGAGGCCAAGGAGATGAAGAAACCGACCGAGGGGCTAGCAGGAGAGAGAAATGAGGCAGGGGGGACAGTCTCGTAGTGGGTAAAGTAGTGAGATGGAGGGCAAAAGTCAGGAAGGCAGAGAGGATTTAAAGCAGGGAGGAAAGGCAGGCGAGAAAGAACAAGGAAAGGGGGGGGGGGGACCAGAAAGGGAAGGGGTTTGAATTAACGTTACAGAAATGTGCTTTGGGTAACATATTTAAGAGGGAAGTATAGTGTTGGTAAATCTGGAGCAACTGATTCCTCTAAACTATTCAAAAAACAGACCACCTAATATTATTTTGTAAATCTGGTTCAGTTTCCTGGCATACTTTGGAAGAATCAAGGTGCTCTAATGTATTGTACCAAAAATGCACTATCACCTTAATTAAACACACACACACACACACACACACACACACACACACACACACAGACACACACACACACACACACACACACACACACACACACACACACATACACACACATACAAAAGCACCATTTTATTCTTCTTCCACTGTGTCTTTTGTTTACATATTTCCTTTAAAGGGGAGGATACAGTGTTGGTAAATCCGGAGCAAATTATTCCTCCAAACTATCCCAAGCAACAGGCCACCATTAGTTTTGTTCCTCTGGTTCTGTTTCCTGGAATACTTTGGAGGAATCAAGCTGCTCCTATGTACCAAAAGTATACTCTCCCCTTAAGGTTTAGAGGGCCAGAGTGTGTATAGAGGGTAAGGGTGTGTTAGGGGCAGGGAGGGGGGCACTGTTTAGTGTCTCCCCCATCTCTTGGTGAGGTAGGCTACACTTTACTACCTCGTACAAAGATCTAGCAAGGCACATCAAAGGACACACACACACATACACACACACACACACACACACACACACACACACACACACACACACACACACACACACACACACACACACACACACACACACACACACACACACACAGAGAGAGAGAGAGAGAGAGAGAGAGAGAGAGAGAGAGAGAGAGAGAGAGAGAGAGAGAGGGAACATGAGCGAGGGAGGGTGTGTGTGAAATTGAGAAGAAGGTGGAGGGGAGAAAATGAAGAGGGTGAAGGTGAGAAAAGGGAGAAGGAGGGGTGGGAATAGAGAGAGGAAGGGGGTGAAGGTGGGGAGAGAGGGAGGGGGTGAGGGTGGGGGTGGGAGGTAGGGAGGGGGAGTCGAGAGATGAAAGGTCACAGACAAGAGGGATGGCAGCAGGAAGTGGTCAGAGAGAGAGAGAGAGAGAGAGAGAGAGAGAGAGAGAGAGAGAGATTTGTGTTCCCAGACAGCTCATTACTGTAACCACGAGAGTAACAGATCAGACTAATTCTTACGTGACCACCAGCACACTAATATCGCCTATGTTCGTGACCCCCTAAACCTAAAGAGAGAAGATCCAAGCCATTTCACCTGCCAGTATATTTACCAACTCTCTCCTCCTCAGTAACTGTTGTCCTCCTTTGTCCCTCTTGTTTGACGCTGGAGTGAGATGCTTTGATATTTTATTTAGTCCTTTAACGTTGTAGAATCATTGAGGATTAGTGTGTCATAATCAGTGGACTTAGGTAATTCTTTTGTTTTTCTTGAAGGGGTTAATAGTGTTTTGATGATCACTCGATTGATCTTTCTTATTCTCTACAATTGTCAATTAATTAGATCATTTATATGTCTTTGGAATTCTTGTTGTTTATTTTGATTCAGTCACCTAAGTTTGTGTTTACTTGTAATTTATTGTTGGTTACAGAACTGAGGAATCCGTCGATGAGTACAAATTCTCCTCTCTCTCTCTCTCTCTCTCTCTCTCTCTCTCTCTCTCTCTCTCTCTCTCTCTCTCTCCACCTTGCCGTCGGTGAGAGAGCTTATGTGATCTGTTTGAATTTTGCTAGCTATGCTGGGGGACATTTAGTCCAGTTGGGTTACCCGTGCCAGAAAGGTAGCGTTATTAGGATCCTGACTAAGAGTTGTCAAATCTTCATGTTAATATTAAGTTTCACAACTGCTCTTCAACTGTCCTAACAAAAAAAAAAAAAAAAAAAAAAAAAAAAAAATCTTCATCACTTTCGATATAAGTTTTTATTGTTAAGGACCTCACCAGCTACCTTATGCCGTGTGAGAAGGGAGGCTTTGGAACCTCCTAAAACAACGCCTTTTAACGCTCACAGGTTTCGAAAGGGCTGAGATTGAAGGGATCTCAGGCGTGTGGGGTACGAGTAATGGAGATGCCTCAGGACCCCCGTAGGTATTCTCTTAGATTAATAAGCCTGACCAGCTCCCTGTGACCGTTCTTATGTGCCTAAAGGCTCGACTGCTCTTTGGTGAGAGAGCTTTCGTGCCTCGCTGGCTGCCAGGCCAGTAAAAGATCTCGGATTAAGTCGTGGACATTTAGTTTTACTATTTGCTTTAAGTTTGGCCGCGGATGGAGGATTAGTAGGGATTAGTAGGACGACGGTTACACTTCAAGCACCCCTGTCGAAAAATCAGAGTCCCATTTACTTAGGACTCTTGTGCTGCTCAGTTGGGAGCTGCGGCACGATTGGGGCCGTCCGACCCAGGGGAGACCTTAGGGTTGGTGTGCTTGGCTCATAAGGTTTCTGTTGGCCGAACGACCGAAAACCTTCTGGAAGTAGGCGGATGAGACTTATGCGAGACCAAATCACACTACCCTTTCTTTTATATTATTGGTCTGAAATTGAATTAGAGCGAGATGACTGGTCCATCAGCAAGAAAATTTACATGTACTACATGCAAGGTGTACCGCTGGTGTGAGGACTTCAGCGGGAGGAGTGCGAGCGACCTAGACTCCTCGAGTGTCTGCGACTTTTGCAAACTCGAGGAGAGGTTGATGAAGCACATCTCACTGCTCACGAAGGAGAACAACTCCCTAAAGGAGGAAGTTCTCCGAATGGACTCGCAGAGGTGTGACTGCCATGTGAGAGACAAGGCAGTCCAAGGAGCTTCTTCACCGGAGAGCTCCACCACGGCGGTAAAGAAGAAGAACAAGAAGAACAAGAAAAAGAACAACAAGAAGAAGAACAACAAGAAGAAGAACAGCAACAATGAAGAGGGAGAAGAGACTGCAGAAGGAAAAGAGACTGCAGAAAAGTGTGATGGAAAAGAGGAGGGGAATATGGAGAAGGAAGAAAAACCCAAGAAGACAATTGAGGAGGGATTAGAGGAAAGTGAGGAATCAAATAAGAAGGAAAAGAAAATGAAGAAGGAAAAGAAGACGAAGAAGAAGCAACCTGGAGGAAGTGACGAGCCCGGCAGGAATTCAAAACACTCTCGGGTTCCTCACAAGGCATCTCGTGCTCCTACCAAGGAGAGGCCTGTGGATATACACATTGTAGGTGATTCCCAGGCACGAGGGCTGGAACCCCTAATGGCAGATCGCCTTCACACTTCTGTGAAGGTGAATTGTTTGCCAGGTTGTGGCAATGCTGATCTCCGAAAAGAAGCTGAGAGGATCCAAACGTCCAGATCTGCTGTCATTGCACTCATGGTGAGTGGTAATGACATCTACCTGAGAAATGGTAGAGTAGGCATGACCGAAGGAGTCCTCTCGGATGTGCTCGGTGCAGTAGACGACTGTGGGTCAAAAACCCGCAGAAGGGTAGTTGTTGGCATGCTCCCAAGGAGAGGCCCTTTAGGGACTGCTCTGTCAAAGAACATTGCAGTAAATCAGCGCCTGGCTGATTTGTGTACTGCCGAGGGGGTGTTCTTTGTGGACCCCTACACCTCACTCTTTGGTAGAGACGACCTCTACCAGAGGGATGGCACACATCTCTCACTAAAGGGGAAAGAAGTGCTTTCCAAATTAATGGAAGACGCCGTCCGACGATGTCTCAGGAGCACTCGACCGAGCGTGGAGGAGAGCCCTCGTCGCTATGCTAGAGTGACCCCAGAGAAGACATTCGCTGAGATCCTGAAGAAGGATATCCCCAGCACTACCAAGACAATGACCAAACCGGGAAACGGAAGAGTATAGGGAGCCCTGCAGTTGGGGGTTCCCTGAAGGTTCTATTGTTCAACGCCAGGTCCATCCGAAACAAGTTTTTGGAACTGCGGGCCCTCGTTGCGACAGAGGAACCCGAGATGGTGGCCATAACGGAGTCATGGTTGAGAACCTCAGACAGAGATCTTGAAGGGGAATTCGTGATTCCAGGCTACCAACTCTTCCACAAAGATAGAGAGGACAGAGGGGGTGGTGGTGTACTGTTGTATGTAAAGAACTCCATCAAATCGATGACCTGCAACATCACATCGAACCACGAGCTCCTTGGAGTTGACCTAGAAATAGGCACTGCAAAATACAGAACCCTTCTGCTTTATAGACCCCCTGGACAACTCAATGAGATGGACAGGGACCTATACCAGTTGCTGGGTGAACTAGTGGACGGCAGGGTGTGCATCCTTATGGGGGACTTCAACACACATGTTGACTGGGAAACCAGAGAGCCCTCTACCGAGAACACACCACTCTTGGAGTTTGTAAATGATGAATTCCTCACTCAATGGGTAAGGGAGCCAACAAGAGGTGCTAACATACTCGACTTGGTCCTCACCTCCGAGGATGACATCATTCAAGACCTCTCTGTAAATGAAGAAATAGGTGGAAGCGACCACAAGCTTATAAGATTTTCAGTTAAGGTCCCTAATATGGAGTCCGTGACCCCGGTGCATAGAAAATTAGACATGGGGAGAGCGGACTTTGCAGGTCTTCGTGAAGGCGTTGCTGAAATGGAACTAGAGGAGGGAGAGAGTGCTGATGATCTGTGGAGGTCATTCTTGTCTTCCTTCATGGAACTTGAGTCGCGCTTTATTCCTCTGAAGGGAACAGGTCAGAAGTTCATTCAACCGAAGTGGTTTAATCGGGAAATCCGTAACCTACTAAGGGAGAGGAGAACTGCGTATCGTCGAGCGAAGGCATCTGGGGACTTTGACGGTCATAGAAGACTGAATCGAAACGTGAAGTCCAAAATAAGGGCGGCTAAGCGTGCTGAGGAGGTCCGTGTGGCTAGACTCTGCAAAGAGAACCCCAAGGAGTTTTTCAGTTATGTGAATGGCCGTAAACCAATCCGACGCAGGATCGGTCCCTTGGTGAATGAGGATGGAGCATTGATGCACTCTGATGCAGAAAATGCTAACCTCTTAAATGAGTACTTCTCTTCAGTGTTCTCTGAGGAGAGTGGTCCCATTCCCGAACCTTTGGACTCCTTCAGTGAGAAGTTGGAGTCAATGGTCTTCACCCAAGAAAAAATCGAGAGAAAAATAATCGAATTAAAAGCAAACAAGTCCCCCGGTCCGGATGGGTTCTTACCTAGAGTGTTGAAAGAAGTGCATGGTGAAGTATCACGGCACCTGTGCATTGTCTTCAACAGGATAATCCAGACTGGATGCGTTCCTAGAGACTGGCGTGAGGCAGAGGTGACTCCTATCTTCAAGAAGGGAGATGCTAGCCAACCGTCAAACTACAGACCCATCAGTTTAACCTCGATAGTCTGTAAACTCATGGAGAGCATCATGGTGGACAAAATAACAGCACACTTAGAATCAAATTTGCTACTGAGGGGTTCCCAGCATGGGTTCCGGCAGCACCGGTCATGCCTCACAAATCTGGTGGAATTCTTCCATTTTGTTTTCAGTGAGCATGATCGGGATAAAGCGGTCGATGTTGTCTACTTAGACTTTCAGAAAGCCTTTGATAAGGTACCCCACCGCCGCCTCCTTCGGAAAGTGCGTGCACTGGGCATAGACGGAAATGTGGCAAATTGGATAGAGAACTGGCTAAGTGACAGACGGCAGCGGGTGGTAGTGAATGGACAGGCTTCAGAGTGGGTGCCCGTTACTAGCGGTGTTCCCCAAGGTTCTGTTCTTGGACCACTACTGTTTATCATCTATGTTAATGACGTGGATGGTGACATGGTTGCCAAGATTTCCAAATTCGCCGATGATACTAAGCTTGGTATGAATGTCGCGAAAGAAGGAAATACTACCCGCTTACAAGAAGATCTTAGGAAGATCGGGGAGTGGTCTGACACGTGGCAAATGCCATTTAACGTGAACAAATGCAAAGTTATGCATATAGGCCACAGAAACCCCCGAACAGAGTATAACCTTAAGGGCAATGCTCTCGTAAGCACTGATACTGAGAAAGACTTGGGTGTAACTATCACCAGCGACCTCAAGTTCTCAAAGCAGTGTATTGAGGCTGAGAAGAAAGCCCAAAGGATGTTAGGGTACATAAAGCGACAGTTTGGATACCGGAACAAGGAGATAGTACTTTGTCTGTACAATTCCCTTGTCCGACCGCACCTGGAGTATGCAGTCCAGTTTTGGAGTCCTTCTTACCGGAAGGATATCGCGAGATTGGAACGAGTGCAAGCCAGGGCAACCAAACTTATACCCTCTCTTAGACACAAGAGCTATAAAGATCGGTTGGTAGAACTCGACCTGTTCTCTTTGGAAACCCGGAGACTGCGTGGTCAGCTTATCGAAGTGTTTAAAATACTACGAGGCTTTGACAATGTAGACTACAGGGACATTTTCCAACTCAGTGAGGGCACAACCAGGAATCATGGCTACAAACTTGAACTAAAGCGATACAACCGTGATCTGTGTGGTAAGTTCTTTACATACAGCATCTGCGGTACTTGGAACGCGCTTCCTGCTGATGTGGTCAACAGCAACTCTGTGGATCAGTTCAAGTCCAGATTAGACAAAGCCTTAAACCACCGTCTAGGTGTTTAAGCCGTTGTGCGAGTGTTCCTTGATGGTTTCACATGACACATTCGAGGACGGTCGCCTACTTGCGCAACTAAACCCACAGGTACCCTCTTTGTATGGATCGTAAGGTCCCCTAGGGTACTTCTTTTCCTTGTAACTCCTTGTAACTCTCTTTCTCTCTCTCTCTCTCTCTCTCTCTCTCTCTCTCTCTCTCTCTCTCTCTCTCTCTCTCTCTCTCTCTCTCTCAGTAATCTTCAAATCAGGTCACCTCGTGTGGACCGTAAGGTCTGTTGTGGTCTGTGTATCTGTGTAACACTCTCTCTCTCTCTCTCTCTCTCTCTCTCTCTCTCTCTCTCTCTCTCTCTCTCTCTCTCTCTCTCTCTCATCCATCTTAAAAAGGTAATATTCTCATGAAATTGTTTGGCGTATAATATATTGCAGCGGATGTAGGAGGAACAGGTGTTTGTGTGAGGAAAGGCAGGTGTGAGAAAGGCAGGGAAGGTGTGTGTGTGTGAAGCAGGTCAGGTTTAAGAGACAGAACAGGTGTGAGAGAAACAGGGCAGATGTTTAGACAAGTATGTACAGTCGTGGCCTTAAGTTTCAATACACATATGGATAACTCAAACAAATTGCTGACTACTATATATTTACATGTTCTTATATGATGTTATTGTTTTGAATAATGAGTAGCTGCTTGTAGTAAAATAGAAGACACTGCTTGGGGGAAGTTTTGGGTTGGTAAATCTGGAATAACTGATTCCTCCAAACTATTCCAAGCAACAGACCACCATTATTTTTGTTCATCTGGTCCGGTTTCCTGGCACACTTTGGAGGAATCATGGAACTCCACTGCAACAAAAGTGAATTACCCCCTTATTGGAAAGTTTCTCAACTAACCAACAGATGGCAACTGCTAAACGTTTACATATGATTCACCCCAATGTGGATGATTATTATTAAGGGGGGTGCGGGAATAGGGGGACAGGCTTGGGGCGGGGGGGTTAGGGGGGTGCGAGAGTAGGGGACAGGCTTGGGTTTTTTTGGGGGGTGCGGGAGTAGGGGGACAGGCTTGGGGGAGGGGGGTTAGGGGGGTGCTGGAATAGGGGACAGGCTTTCTACCCACCCCAAGCCTGTCCCCCTATTCCCGCACCCCCCTAACCCCCCCAAGCCTGTCCCCCTATTCCCGCACCCCCTTAACCATATAAGATGTATTTTTACAATCATATTTATTTACTCTTTACACACCAATCATCCACTGATTCGGAAATTCCAGAACTACGATGGCTGATGGCTTTCACATTTCTCTAGTTAATTCTAGATGACATTTCTGGCGTCCAAGATATGAAAACCATTTTGATTAAACCACAAACACCGTATTTCTTACAATATCTACTTGGACTAACGCCAGGCAATTTTGTATGTCAATTAATACAAGCTCACACACAATCCAGTAGGTTTTCTTCTCATCTCAATATTTACTGCCTTGTTCACTCGAGACCTGTTGAGTTTTATTGATCCCCTCCACCTCACCCTGACTGACTGATGTGGTCACGAACACGACTCTATAAAGGGCTATATTACCCATTACCTCTTCGTCTAACTGGTGCCATATCCTAGTAGAGATCAGTATTATGGTATAGTGTGGCTAAGGTCATTGTACAGTCACGAGCACTAATAAGTATACAGCTTTCGTTGAAGCTTTGAACACTCCACCAATTCACCAACGAAGTAAATCCAATCGAGATGTTATTGTGCATTTATTTACTGTATCAAGGTATTCGAAGCACACCTGAATACTTATTAGTGCTCGTGACTGTATAATACACTGGAGGTCATTAGTTCTGTCGTCCCTGATCTGAGGCACGATATGAATGTTTACGGTACCAACGGGGGTTTGAATATCAGGGTGTCGGGAATATGGGTATGTAAGGCTGGTAGATATTCATGTTGACAACTTCCTCGGATCAGGACAGAACTATTGACTCCCAGTGCACCCCAACTCGAGGATATTAATTTTGTCGTCTGCTGATAAGAAATTTCCTGTGTAGTTTTCTTGTTTTGTTTTTTTTCCTGGATAATAGGAGCATTTTATTGTCATTCATATGCAAGTAAAATTTTAATATGATCACCGGATTCGAAGACTTGACACACAACATTGATATATCTGTCGACCTCATTGCAATATTTATTTCAAGTTTCGCGATGCAAACTGAACGAACAAACGAGGTAGAATACTTTGCCGTTTCTCGCGTACACCCTCGGATATTCAATACAGTATATCGATGTGTTTGAAGCTTGTTAGCGGTTAGAACCTAGCGTGTATAGCAAGAAAAGAGGTGGGTGCTAAGTAATGAATGCTGTACACGGTGGTGGTCGATTAATTTTAAGGGGGGAGCTTTCTGGGCAGTCGCAAAGGCAAGAGGCAACCCGATACTTATTCTAGAAATGTTTGGGTACAAGAGAGTAGGAAGAAATGAGGCCTATAGGGAGCACATCATTGTCCCATCACCCAGGGCCTAATACACCCTTAAATTCAGTTAATATTTTCATTCATCCTTTTTTTTTACTCTTACCGAACCTCTCTCTATAATCCGTCATTGACTGTATAGGGAAATAATTCAGAGCCGATGTTACTAATTTCCTGTAAGTAGAAACTTGTTCATGAATAGTGTGTTTTTTGGACTTAGCTCAGGAAGCTTGTAGTCCCATTTCTTGTCTGGCCAACATTATACCATTTGATACACTATATTGAATTATAAAAGTGTTGTCCTCGTTCTATCTAATGATGATTAACATTTAACGAACCACACTGTAGACCCCAGGCCAGGCCACAGCTGCACACCCAGGTTAAATTATTATTTATTTATCAAAATTATTGTCGTCACAAATTTCCTCGATACAAATTGTTCATACAATGGATAATTATATATACCTTATAGCACTGAGGATATCTTTAATAAGCCTCTATTTTTTTTTACTTTTTCACAAAAAAGAAAATGTAATTTTCACTTTATAATTATAGAAGGCATTAATCAAACGTACTTCTTTTCTAAGATAAATAGAAACGTTTGTACATGTAATCGTCAGTAGATTATGTTGCATGAAAAGATGTAGGCTACAGCAGGAGTGGACACGACAGGGAAGGGAGGGCGGGGGAGTAACAGCAGGCGTAAGGAACGAAGGTGCAGCTTTAACCTGACTCACAGCCCTACTCTCCCTCAAGCATGCATGCCTTCCTATCATACCAGCCTCTGCAGACGTTCACGTGGCGTCTATCCTCCATTATAATCCTTGGTGATACTGCTGAGGCTTTTCAATATTACAAAAATTGTATTTCATATAGTATGGTGTCGTCCCGTAAAATAGTGAGGGTTTTTCATTAGTGTAGATTTCTAGTCAAAACTGAAGAACCAAATCAGTGGTTTGATCTTTTCGTCTTATTGCCTACATTGGAACTCTAGGGCAAAAGAGTGACTCCTGCAAGGAATATTGGTAATGTTGTATTTATACGATGAGTTTCCAAGTAGATGATAAAAGATTCACTTTATTTATAGTCCTGTCCTAATTATCAACATTATGAAAGTAGTAATTACCTCTACAAATTTAATTAAATAACTGCTAAGTTTGAATTTATTTGGACAAGGACAATGTTGTCGACAAAGGATTGTAATTTATCACAACATACCATTTGTTTCTTTCCGCTCATGGATTTACTACTTGTACTTTCCAATCGTTTGAGTGTGACAACAATCAGACATGCAGAGCCATTATAATCATATGTTTTGGTTATTATGACCAAAACGATATACAGTATTATATATTTAAATATCTAGAAGTAATGAATATTTCCTCAAGCCCTTCATGACCCCTACATAATTCCCAAACGACCCTCTGGGAGTCACGACCAAAATAAAGTGTGTAACGTATAATTATAGGGCATTCTCTTTTTAATAAAGGCCAACGACGAATTTACTACAGGTAGAAACGGGGAAGTTAACACAGTCTTATTATTTTTTTATGTTCCAACACTGGACATAGGCTTCATCAAGTCCGTTACCGTGGCCCAGGTCAACTGCTACACACACACACACACACACACACACACACACACACACGTCACGACTTTCGAACTGGCACACAGCCACAGAGAGAGGGAAGTGAGGGTAATTCTCAAATACTGCAGCTGTTATGGTACCAGAGAGAGAGAGAGAGAGAGAGAGAGAGAGAGAGAGAGAGAGAGAGAGAGAGAGAGTAAATGAGTGGTGGAGGTGGTCACGTATCTCTCGTGAACAAATAAAGGCTGACGGACTGGGACCTGGCCCAGGAGAGGAGGTGGTGGACGGAGAAGAGTTACGGAAGGAAGACGGTGAGGAAGTAAGGAGAAGAGTGAAGAGTGGGAAAGGAGGAAGAAACGAGTGAGAAGGAAAGGATGTAAGAAGGAAAATAATGAGGAGGAAAGGTGGGGAAGACTGGCGAGGAGGAAGGAAGGGGGTTGGGACAGGGAGGGAGAAAGGGAGTGACGAGGGAGAGTGGAAGGAAATTAGAGGGGTTGGGGAGGGGGAGAGGAAGGTCAGGGTTGAAGGAAGGACGAAATTAAGGAACGGGAGAGAGAGGAAGAGAGTAGAGAGGTAGAGAAGGAGAGAGTGAAAAGGGAAGGAGAGGAGAGAGAGAAAGGTCAAATGAGTAGAAGGAGGAAAATAAAAAGCTGAAGAGGGAAGGAAGAAGCGAGTAAGGGGCAAAGCAATAAGACAAATTAGGAAGAAGGGAAAATATGAGGAAGGATGGGGAGGATATCTGAAGCATGAGAGTGAGTAAGGCAGTAATAGGCAGTTAATTAAATCGACATGTGTAAAATCTCGTGTATTCCGAGTGTTTCAAACCCTTCTTGATTTTAATTAAGTTGTCAGAGCTTCGAGGGTGTACAGATTCTAATCCATATGACTTGGGCTACATAGTTTTTTTTTTTTTTTTCATCATATCACAGCAGGGAATACAGAACAGTAGGTAATAAGCATCTTTTATAAGGACTTGATTGGAATTTACACCCATTTCTCATTCACTTTCTCACTATCTGCATCACTAACTCGACCACATCCTACCTATCAACCTGACTACACTAACTAACTACCTTTATAGATTATACACTAACTCCTTACCTATATCTATTTATCGAACTATAGCTTGTTTTTAATTACGTAGCTGTTGGTGGCAAGTTTCTAGACACAAAATCAAAGAGGCTAACAGTCCAAGGTAGAAAGAAGCTCGCCATTCAGGTTTTAACAGCCATTTACCAGTCAGTCACACAGAGCTTACTGATACTGGTTGTGGACATTATTTTCTGCCAGCTTAAAAAAAAAAAAACACAAAAAAAAAATGTCTAGAGAAAAGTATAGTGTGAGGTGCGTATCCCGTGATGAGCCGCTGGGTAATGGCTCACGTAAACTGCTTAGGCATCTTTACACAAGGATGATTGGATAATGGATCATGGGTCTGCTTGGATTATGAGGCTTGTGTATGTGTCGGTCTTTGTGTGTGTCTGCGTATGTGTGTGTGTGCTTCTACGTGTTGATCAGTGTGTGTGTGTGTGTGTGTGTGCTTCTACGTGTTGATCAGTGTGTGTGTGTGTGTGTGTGTGCGCTTCCACGTGTTGATATGTGTGTGTGTGTGTGTGTGTGTGTGTGTGTGTGTGTGTGCTTCCACGTGTTGATATGTGTGTGTTGTTTGTGTGTGTGTGTGTGTGTGTGTGTCTGCGTGTGTGTGTACGCTTCCACGTGTTGATATATATATATATATATATATATATATATATATATATATATATATATATATATATATGTGCGTGTGTGTGTGTGTGTATAAAATTATGCTAAGTTTGTAAATGCGTGTGTTGCTATAGGTACAGTTGCATCCACTAGTAGCGAGCACAGAGTTCGGTGAGTTTGACAAAATTTGGCACCCCTGTTTTTGATACTCGTAGCGACAGTAAATGAATGGACTGAACTTACTCCTCCTAAAGTTTTAACCATAAGGACTCTATGTAAACCAACACAGAGGCACCACACTTCACCACCAAAACCCATAGGATGCTGTGCTTGTTATGTTTTATGTTTTTAGCATGGAAATGTATGTGTGTGTGTGTGTGTGTGTGTTCAGTGCCTGCTTGTTCGATCACCTCAGTCACTGGAAATCGTTCGGACTCTTGAATCCTTAATGACGAGCCTGAGAGTGCTAATAATAAGTAAGTAAGGGCCTGCTGAGCGAGTGAGTTTCCCACCTTTTAGTTCTGTTTTTCCCCACCACCAAGAAGCTGAATCGCCATATTACCGATAAATTCGCATGGGCTGTTTATCCGAAGCCGATATTCAGGCCACGGTGTCTGTCTTGCCTTGGTAATTCGTGTATCTAGTAGCTGGTGTGTACAGTCAGGAAATATTGTTCACTTTACACTCGAGGCCAAGTGACTTCTGGGAAATTTTTTAGTAGTAAACAAAGAGGCTTACTTTTTTACTTTTTTGTACATTTGAGTGCCTTGATTCCTCCAAAGTATGTCAAGAAATAAGGCTAGATTAACAAAAATGATGGTGGTTGTCTGTTGCTTGGAATAGTTCAAAGTTGCTGCTCCAAAATTACCAGGACTAGACAACATGACTGTCAAGAGAAGTGTATGTGAGTGAAGATATGTTTGTCACAAGTGGAAATTAATGTGGTTTGTTTGTCCGCGTCTGTGTGTGTGTGCGTGTGAGAAGAGAGAGAGAGAGAGAGAGAGAGAGAGAGAGAGAGAGAGAGAGAGAGAGAGAGAGAGAGAGAGAGAGAGAGAGAGAGAGAGAGAGAAAGCAAGTAAAGTATGCATCATCATCATCATCAGATCAGAAGTATTATACAAATGCCTATGCTAGTAAAGGAAGGCACGCAAGAATACCTGAAAAAGTTTGTTTGAAAACGTATAAAACTGTATGCAAGGAGGAATGTCTGAGAGCCCTTGAGTAAATGCATGATGACAACTCCAAAATGAATGCACGAGAGCTCTTGAAAGTTCAGGTCTCGTAAGAAAGAAAAAAAAAAAAATTGAGTGAGTGAGTTATGAAGTTAAGGGGAGAGTATACTTATGATACATTGGAGCGCCTTGATTCCTCCAAAGTATGCCAGGAAACAGGACCAGAGGAACAAAAATAATGGTGACCTGTTGCTTGGAATAGTTTTGAGGAATAATTTGCTCCGGATTAACCAACACTGTATCCTTCCCTTAACCGGTGCCAGTTGTGACATAGTTAAGGAACATAACCTAAAAAAAAAAATTAATTGTATTGGTATTTCATAACTTGTTGGTATGGTAGTTATGAATATAGGTTGGTACTGGATGAGATTGGTAAGCCTGCAGCCTGACTTAATAAGGGGAATGTATACTATTGGTACATTACATTAGAGCTCCTTGAATTCTCCAAAGTATGTCAAGAAACAGGACCACATCAGCAAATACAATGGTGTCCTGTAGCTTGGAATAGTTTGTAGGAATCAATTACTCCAGATTTACCAACACTGTACTATATCTCCTTACTATGCTTCGGACAATATAACTAGAATGACTGTAATAATGCAAAGCTTGTGTATGTAGTCCACCAGGATATCAATGCTAAGGAATACAATTGCATTTTCCTTACCAGACATTCTAGCATGAGTGGAAATCAGAAATGTGGAACGTCAACATAGTATACTTAATTAAGCATGTCACCACGACAGACCTAGAATGAACTTTGATGAGTAATTGGAAATAGAAGAAATAGAATGTCGGTCATGTAAATTGAATGTCTGTCATGTATAAAGAGAATATCTGTCATGTCAATGTTTGAGTCTCTTAATACAAACGCTGCTTTCTTTATTCACGCTATCTTGTTTCAACTCGGGTTTCTATTGTTCACGTAATCATACCGGTACACTTTGTGATTTTCTTTACATAGATTTGCTATTCGGAGTTCCTCGTCACGCTTGGCATTGTTGATAAGGGGTTTCACTTTCATATGCAGGCGGCTGTAGTCAAACTGGATTGATGTACTGTAAAAACATACGGTGGAAGAATGAAGATGACACGGAGAGGGGTAAAGGAGAAGAAAGGAGGTGTAAAGAAATGTGAAGAGAGGAAATGGAAAGATGGTGGAAGGGAAGGAGGGATGATTAAGATGGAAGAAGTGGGCAGGGAAGGAAGAAGGGAAGGAGAAAGAATGTGGAAGGAACAGTGCAGGAAAGAGGTGACAGGAAAGAAAAAATTAGGTGTCCAAAACTGAAGACTTTGGAAGGCCGAGTGGAGTTGAAAGTCGTCGCTGATGATTAAAGTCACTACGAAAATATATTCCTTTTAACCACTAGACTAGTTCAAAATAGGATTAAAACATACCCCAATACGTAGGAAACTTCCCTGAAAGTTTGGTGATGATATCTGGTATGGTCTAGGTCCTTTAGGAGGAGTTAAGTTCGGACATTTTCCAAAATCTGTGGCACAAGAACTTAGGTTGACCACCAGGCCAAAAAGCTTTCCAAAATCAGGGGCAAGAAAATTGTCTGAAATTTAGAAGACTTGCTTCGTTCGCTAGAATAAGATGAAAAAAGGAAGGAAGGAATGATATGGAAGAAGTAGAAAGCGTAAGAAGTGAAAGATGAAAAAACTCAATATAAAGTGGAAGCAGTGAAGAAGAAGGAAGAGAAGGGAGGGAGGGAGGGAGGAATGAAATAGAAATATAGAGAATGGGAAGTAAGGGATGGAAAAACTCGATATAAAGTGGAAGCAGTGAAGAAGAAGGAAGAGAAGGAAGGAAGGAAGGGAGGGAGAAATGAAATAGAAATATAGAGAATAGGAAGTGAGGGATGGAAAAAACTCGATATAAATTGGAAGAAGTGAAAAAGAAGGAAGAGGAAGGGAATGCGGAAGTGAGATAGCAGGAAGGAAGGGAGGAACGAGGACCACACCAGACAACAAACAAACCCTAATTGAAGAGGGACCACCAGGAGTCATTTGGCTACTAGATTATCTTCTTATCTTATTATCTCACTCCACGATCCAGAATAACATACACTATTTTCATTCTGTATTTTTAGTCTTTTTTTTTTTTTTCTTATTTGAGTCAGGATACGAGTATGAGAATTAAGCATATTATGTTTATTTATACGCATTTTATAATTATACATTTTTTTTTTTTATGGGTTGGTGGATTACTTTGTGGGTATTATATATTTGGCTAACTTGTATTATATTTGGCTGATTTGTATTTTTATTTGGTTTATTATTGAATGTATTTTTTGTCTATAATGTTTCGATATCGCAAATACATCATGTAACTTCTGCTCAAGCTTGCACTTTGTCAATGAATCCCGGTGCTAATTCTCTGAGAGCGAGTATACAAGCCTTAAGGACCCTGTAATCGTGTATGGGAATTGGAGGCTTCTGATTCCTCCTGACCATGCCACGAAACAAACAAGCTCCTTTCCATATACAGTAGGTAGTGTTTCGTGGCAATGTTTGAAGGACTCACTAACCTCCAATTTTCTGACTACATCACAGGGTCCCTTATTAACCATTCAGCCACAACACAAGAGCACCAAGCCCGTCACCTGATCAGACACGTGCTTGTTGTCAGTGTCCAATTATGCTACATGACACACACAAAAAAAAAAAAAAAAAAAAAAAAAAAAAAAAAAATGTATATATATATTACTTCAATGACCAAAGCATAAGTCCCGTGTGGTATTGTTACTTGAGATACCAGGTGTAATAACAGTCTGACATCCAATTACAGCACGTATTCACCTTCCAAGTAATAATAGCTCTCATCCATATACATTCTAACCTTCCTAGTAATTATAGTTTGTATTGTCTCATTTGATTACGTTGTTTGTCTGGAAGAGTCAACACTGGATTTTTCGCTCGCAATATCCCTACCTAAAAACAAGCGCTTAGATATTTTGGAAGCGGAGAAAGGGTCAGTCATCGCACAAGATAAGACTTAGTGAGGTATTATTTCGTCGCTATATTCGCATTGCAATATACTATAATGGGAACTGAGCAACGAAGATAAAGTTTAATGATACCACCCTTAGTATCCTCAATAGACTTATAGCAGCTTCGACCCTGTCATGAGTTACAGCCTCAACTTAGGAGGGAATGGGTGGGACATTTGTCTTCAGTATACGATCAAGATTTACGAGATCGGCACCTGAGTTGTTGTTGTTGTTTGGGAATATTGAGACTTACTGTAGCTTCTATTATCCTGGTTTTTGCACATGTACAGTCACGAGCACTAATAAGTATACAGGTGTGCTTCGAATACCCAGAGATAGAAAATAAATGCACAATAAGATCTCCATTGGAATTAGCTCGTTGGTGAATTGGACTGTTCGAAGCTTCAACCAAAGCTGTATACTCATTAGTGCTCGTGACTGTACACGTTTAGAATTCCTATACGAGAACCAATGTTTGGGTGGTGGAAAAAACGGCATATACTGTATACCAATAGGCTACTCAACCACAGAACAATTTATTACAGTAAGAAGGAAGTGCAGTGTTGGTAAATCTGGAGCAGCTGATTCCTCCAAACTATTGTTGTCTAAGAAGTGATGTATTTGTTGTCATTGAAGGAAAGTGTTTATTGTTACAAAGTGAAGCATTGTGATTGTTGTTATGAAATTGAAGTGATTGTGGTCCTGGAGGAGAAACACTTGTTATAGAAGTAAAGTTGTTTTTGGAGATAGAAAAAGTGTTTGTTTGTTATCATAGAAAGTTGAGTGTTTGTGATAAGAGAAGTAAAGTGTTTCTTGATATAAAAAGTAAAGTGTTCGTTGATAAGAGAAGTAAAGTGTTCGCTGATAAAAAAAAAGTAAAGTGTTCGCTGATATAAAGAGTACAGTGTTCGTTGATAAGAGAGATAAAATGTTCGCTGATAAAAAAAAACCTAAAGTGTTAGTTGATAAGAGAATAAAGTGTTCGTGAGAAAATAAAGTGTTGGTTGTCATAGAGGTGGCAGACAAAACAAGCGTGACTCACTGTACTAAATTACACTGTACTTAATTCCTCCTCCACCTTCTTCCACCCTCCACCCTCCACCACCTTCCTCCACCCTCCACCACCTTCCTCCACCCTCCACCACCTTCCTCCACCTCCCTCCATCCTAAACCACCTTCCTCCTTCCTCCACCTTCCTTCATTCTCCACCACCTTCCTCCACCCTCCACCACCTTCCTCCACCTCCCTCCATCCTAAACCACCTTCTTCCTTCCTCCACCTTCCTTAATTCTCCACCACCTTTCTCCTTCCTCCACCACCTTCCTCCACCACTTCCCGCCCCCTCATCCTTCCTCCTTCACCTCCAGCCCCCTCATCCTTCCTCCTCCACCTCCAGCCTCCTCATCCTTCCTCCACCACCTCCAGCCCCCTCATCCTTCCTCCTCCACCTCCAGCCCCCTCATCCTTCCTCCACCACTTGCAACCCGCCCCTCATCCTTCATCCTCCACCCTCCACCACCTTCCTCCACCTCCCTTCATCCTAAACCACCTTCCTCCTTCCTCTACCTCTATCCACCACCACTTTCCTCCACCCTAAACCACCCTCCTCCTTCCTCCAGCCCCCTCCTCCTTCCTCCTCCATCCACCACCACCACCTTCCTCCTTCCTCCACCTCTTTCCTCCAACCTCCACCACCTCAAACTCCAACAAGTAGCCAAGTAACGAGACCTTCCTCAACCCCCTCTGACCCTCACGTCCCCTCAGACCTCCTTATAACACCTTCTGGTTCGATCCTATTAATATTATCACCTCACAACAACTACTTCATTCATTCCTTCACTTCTCTCTCTCTCTCTCTCTCTCTCTCTCTCTCTATCTCTCTCTCTCTCTCTCTCTCTCTCTCTCTCTCTCTCTCTCTCTCTCTCTCTCTCTCTCTCTCTCTCTCTCCCACCACCAGCCTTTACCACCTCTGCCACCCCCCCCTCTCCACCCATACCCCATGTGCGTGTACTGTTGAGAAAATGGAAAAGATAAATGATTCTGAAAGTGGATAATTGTGTGTGTGTGTGTGTGTGTGTGTGTGTGTGTGTGTGTGTGTGTGCTTTTTATTGAGCATGAGTGAGTGAATGATTAAGAGTGAGTGAGTGAGTGAGTTAGTAAAATTACTAGTTTTGAGAGTAAGTAAGAAGGACTAACAGTAAATGAACGAGTGAAGGAGTAACTGAGTGAATAATTGGGTGGTAAGTGAGTGAGTGAGTGAGTGAGTGAATGGGGGGAGAGTGAGTTGTGACACCCGACAAGTGCAGCTCAACAAGAGAGAGAGAGAGAGAGAGAGAGAGAGAGAGAGAGAGAAGGAACAGGAGAAAGATTGTATGGAAAAAGAGGGGAGGAAGGAATGGAAGAAGAGAACATATAAAGAAATAGTGGAGCGAGGGAGAGAGTTACCGGTGGAGAGAAGTGTGAAGCAACGTGGAGAGAAATATGTATTGGAGTGAACATAAGAACTTAAGAATTTAGGTAACTGTAGAAGGACTGTTTTTTGCCCATTATTTAGCAGCTCATGATTTAGACCCGCAATCCCCTTCGAGTCCATATATGTATCTCTCCCATCTATTTTTAAAGCCATTCAGTGTTTTTGCATTTATTACCTCTCTTGAAAGCTTGTTCCACTCATCCACTACTATATTCCCAAACCAATGTTACTCTATTACGTGTTTAAAATGGTATTTCTCTAGTTTGAATCCATTTGAGCGTGTTCTAATACCCTATAGCTTAAGTCTTCTAAGTTAAACCCTTTCATCCATTTAAGGGGGTGCAGGGGTATTAGTACAGAAGTGGACCTGAATTCAGCAGTGTTGCCAGATCCGGTTGGGTCCCAGTATTTTACCCCTGTAATTTATTGTACTTTATCACTATTATTTCCCGGTAGTTTGCCCAAGTTAGGTCCCGGTAGTTTGCCCAGGTTAGGTCCCGGTAGTCTGATGTGGTCTAGGTTAGGTTAGGTCAGGTCAGGTAAGGTCAGGCTAATTTCAAAATGCCCCATTTGAATATGCCCTATCTTGGAAACGGGGCATTTGAGGAAGAAAAACCATAGAAGAAAAGTGTCTTAGAATGGTCCAAAATAGTGGGTAATGACAGTAAAATATCTATTATACAGTAAGGTCCACTTCTATACCTTTACCGGTGCAGGAATAAGGGGACAAGCTTGTGGGGGTTTAGGTGGGTGTGGGGTTTTTTGGGGGGTGCGGGAGTAGGGGGACAGGCTTGGGGGGGAGGGGGTTAGGGAGGTACGGGAATAGGGGACAGGCTTTCTACCCACCCCAAGCCTGTCCCCCTATTCCCGCACCCCCCAAGCCTGTCCCCTACTCCCGCACCCCCTAAATTACTTCAATCATATCACCTCTCACCCTGCGTCTGTCAAGGGAGTGCAGGTTCAGAGAGAGGGAAGAATAAAATGAAGAAAGAAGGGAAGGAATAGAAGGAGGAAATAAAGAGCTGAAGAGAGGGAAGGAGAAAAAAATGTACATATGGTAGATGGAGAAAGAAAGAAAGAGAGGAAAAGAAGGTAGAAAGGAGAGGAAGATGTAAATATGGTAGAAGGAGAAAGAAAGAAAGGGAGGAGGAAAGAAAGGTAGAAAGGAAAGGAGACAATGATGGAGGTAAGTATGGAAGGAAGGAGGAGGAGGAGGAGGGAGGTATGGAGGGAAGGAGGAGGTGGAAGGAGGTAGGGAGTGAAGAAGGAGGTGGTGGGAGGTAGGGAGGGAACGAGGTGAAAGTGAAGGAGGTAAGATGAGGTGTAGGATGGACTAGAGATAAGAATTGACGTTTCCTCAGTGTAATAATGTCACTTTTGGTACATTGGAGCGCCTTTACTCCTCCAAACTATGTGAGGAAACAGCACCAGAAGAACAATAATAATGGTAGCCTGTTGCCTAGAATAACTTGGAGGAATAATTTGCTCCAGATTTTCCAGCAGTGTACTATCCCCTTAACGATTGAACTTAATGAACTTTATCACTGGGTAACATGCACCAACTTATACCCAGGTGAAAAAATATATATTTTGAATAAATAGATATAATAACCGATAGATGTATTGTTTAATAGTCAATTGATAGATGGATGGATAAATGGACAGATAAATAGATAGATAGATAGATAAATAGATAGATAGATAGATAGATAGATAGATAGATAGATAGATAAATAGATAGATAGATAGATAGATAGATAGATAAATAGATAGATAGATAGATAGATAGATAGATAGATAGATAGATAGATAGATAGATAGATAGATAGATACCGGTAGATAGATAGATGGACAGATACTTAGAAAGATAGATAGATAGATTGATAGATAGATTGATTATACTCCTTTAAATGGTAGAGTTAATTAAAGAGAGGGTTGTAATGGTGTTCCAGTCTGACCTTCCGCCTGAAACTCACCGCAGTCATTTTCTCACTTCCTTCATTATAGAGTGTGAGAAGATTATAGTCATCTGGCCATCCCGACATAATACACGAGGTCAGGGTGGGTGAGTGAGGGGAGGGAGGTGAGGGAGGAAGGTGTACGATGGCTGGCTGGCTGGCTGCAGGTGAGGGTGTGTGAGTGAGGGTGAGGGAGAGGAGTGAGGGAGGTAGGTACTATGACTGGATGGCTGGCTGCAGGTGAGGGTGTGTGAGGGTGAGTGAGGGAGGTAGGTACTGTGACTGGTTGGCTGCAGGTGAGGGTGAGTGAGGGTAAGGGAGGTGAGGGAGGAAGGTGTACTATGGCTGGCTGCAGGTGAGGGTGAGTGAGGGTGAGTGAGGGAGGTAGGTACTATGACTGGATGGCTGGCTGCAGGTGAGGGTGTGTGAGGGTGAGTGAGGTGAGTAAGGGTGAATGAGGGTAAGGGAGGTGAGGGAGGGAGGTAGGTACTATGGTTGACTGGCTGCAGGAATTCATTGCCTTGGTATTTGTTCCTGGGTCTAGACGTACTTCCCAGTATTGTCTATTATTATTATTATTATCGTAAAGCTCAATTATTTCCTTCCACGAATCTTGCTGTCTTTTACAGCTTCAACCCCCATGCAGCACTCATTTCGCATGGTCAAATTACATACATTTTTGACACAATTTGGATTCATTCATTGTCTTACGTTCTGAGCAGCATTAAGTATACATCGATTATCAATTGTTTTAACTAAAGTCACATTCATGGGGGCCCTATGATTTTTCGACCTGCCTGCACCGACTAAGGTTATAGATTGCAAATAAAAATCATAATAACCTGATTCTCAAATGATAAATGGAGCATATCTGGAGCAACTATAGGCGCATTTCAATCATTTTTCCCAATGACGTGTTCTAAACTTGAGGGAAGCAAAATGACCTCCTCATCCACCTGCGATACAAGAGTGAAGGAGAACAACAGCCAATTTAAGGGGAGATTCCGTGGATAGTAAATTGGTGGACTACTGATTCCTCCACACTATGCAACGAAAACAGATCCCCCATTAAAATAACAGTAGGGTGTCTGTTTCTTGGCCTAGCTTGGAGGAATCACAGACCTTACAATTCACTAACAAGAGAGTTTCCCCTTAATTCCCTGTGCACCAGATACATATTTCGGGATGCTGCTTATGTTAGTTTTATGTTTATGGTGTTTGTTTTGTTTATACTTGCTTATGTTTATTTTAATTTTCAAATGTATGACTCTTATTCCTAGAGTTGATTGGCTCCAGGTAAAGGAGAAATACAAAACAAAAAGAGAATGAATGACAGGACAGAGTAATAGATAGAATGTCCATGTAGTGAAATGGACACACTCACATTCACTCCTATTCAAGCCCATGATGTTCGCTGCTCCCTTTCACAACCATCACAACTTCACAAGAAAATCTCATCATATTACTAAGTGAAGAAAGTCATTCCGAGAGCTGTCATGTTGCACTCCTTGCATATTATATTTCTGCAAAGTTTCTGCACACCACACAATTAGTCGTCATAACACCCTTTCGTTGCATGCTGTATACGTATTCACTCATTCTCCTTCCAAGTTCCTCAATTGCTATTCTCTATCTAATTCCCTCAATAGCATTCTCACGTGACTCTTACACTCGAAATACTCTCTGTCCCTTTCTATTGGATTTCCTTCATTCGCCCTCAACAGCTAATTCTATTACTGACGTGTAGAGTCCAATGCATACTTAATTTAACCTTCCCATCCCACCATGTCTGTCTCTCCTGGGAATATTAGTCTTCATTACATACCACCTTGACAGTCTTAAGAGGGACCGGTTTATGCCTGGTAATTCGAGAGCTATTGATTCCTACAAAATGTGCTACGAAACAGATCCCCCTACTCGTATGGTAAAGTGATCTGTTTTCTGGCATTGTTTGGAGGAATCTGCTAGAATTTATCCCATTAACCAATTATGTTCTCAGACACATTTCCCTTCCTTCAACCCAGCAACCAAAGCTGAGATATTGACTAAATTACCAACCAATCCATTACTTGAGGGAACATGTGACCGACACCCAAACAACCTGACCAGTCAACCAAAATAGAAACTGACTGATTGACTTGGCTTACAAACAAATTTATTAACCAAGCAACCGAAGGAAAGGCTAACATCCAAATCACTAAATGACTTCCTGAATCTGAGGGAATAATGACAAACCAACAAACCAACCAACCAGCCGACGAACCATTCCCTCAGACCAACATAAAACCAAACAACATAGCAACCAACCATCAACATAACCATACATCCAACCACCAAAATAACCAACCAGCCAGCCAACCAATCGACCAGCAATCCTCCATAAGCAACCACAAAACCATACAACAAAGCAACCAAGTAAAGAAACACCCATCCAACCAACCACCCAAATAACCAACCAATCAACCAACCACCCAAATAGCCAACCAACCAACCAACCAACCAACCAACCAACCAGCCAGCCAACCAACCAACCAACCACCCAAATGGCCAACCAACCAACCTGCCAACCAACCAATCAACCAACCAACCGACGAATAATTTGCTCTTTTATCTGATGAAGTTATTTAAAGACCTACTGTGAACGTTATGATATGAGAAAAGTTGATAATAGTATAATTGTATGTTGTGTGTAGGAATGTTCTGAAGGTCCATACTTTGAGCAAGGATCTTTACGTTAGGTTAAGTTAGATCTGATTTTATTAGGCTAGGTTAGGTTAGGTTAGGTCTGCTTAGGTTAGGTTAGGTTAGGTCACTTCAGGCAGCCCCATAAGTCGTGACTCCTGATCGACCAGAGATGTTGTGTGGTCAGCCCAGGCGTTGTATGGCTTCAATGTGGCCGGGGAAACACAGGTAGTCAAATGGATACATAAAGGGAGTGATAGGCATGTAGACGGATGTATATATATGTATATATACTGGTACAGTTGCCTCCAAAAATTTCGAGACACTACCTGCTAGAGTCTAGCAGGTAGTGTCTCGAAATTTTTGGAGGCAACTGTACTAGATACACTTAGACAGAGAGGGAGACAGGAAGACAGATAGATATATAGACAGACATGTAGATATTTATCAGTACTAGATACATACAGACAGAGAGAGGGAGACAGGAAGACAGACATATATATACTGTTTATAGATAAACAAACAGAAAGATGAACAACTCGGGAGATAAACAGATTTTCTTTCCATTTTAATGTAATGATATATTGGTAGTGTAGTGGCCTGCCTCTCCTGCCTTGCCATTCAATCCTTACATATTAACCTATCCATTTACCTTTAAGAGGATTCTCATGTTCTTTACGAATTGAAGAAACACCGATACTTTCAAATTATGAACCAATATAATGGACTTAATTCTTATACTGAGGTAGCCTGTTTCCTGGCATAGTTTGGAATAATCAGTACCCTTTCAATTCATCCACAGACAACAGAGTACCACAATAATGACCTTAGATGTTAAAAGAAAAAACACCATAAACGATTCGACCTCCGAGGCGTTACTATGATAATTTCTGGCCTTATGTAACAAAAGTCTTTGGCTGTAACGATGGTCGGCACGATGACTACACAGACTAACACAGGGCTGTAACGATGTTCGGCACGATGACTACACAGACTAACACAGGGCTGTAACGATGGCCACCACGATGACTACATAGACTATCCTGTGACTTTGATTGTATTTGTGAATTGATTACTACTGTTTCCTCCAGTGTAGCCTCCCACAGTGCAGACGCTGTTGCATGGTACAGTTTGGAGGAGTCAGTAGTATTCAATTTGCGGACGACATCAAGGCTTCCTAAAGGGGATTATTATTTTGCTTTGCTTGAGAGGCATCATACAGGTCATCAACATATGACTCGTGTTGCTTGTATAAGACCCTGGGAATGATTGCATCGTACCGGTAAATACCATCAACCGTAAACCCTTCACTTACGTAAGACATTTTTATTATACTGATTATCATACTCATGTCTGTATCTGTATGACACTTTTATCATACTGAGTCTATGTCTGATTCGATATTTAAGACATTTTTATCATACTGAGTCTATGTCTGTATTGATATTTAAGACACTTTTATCATACTGAATCTATGTCTGTATCGGTATGTATTCTTTTCTACGTCTCTAATGTTTATTTTTTTACTTTATTATCCAACAGTTATTGTACATGAACCTACAATTGTAACTAGTGCTATACCAATTTACATGACATGGGTACCTACTAGTAAGTCTCATTAAGGGGATAATACACTTTTGGTACATTGGAGTGTCTTGATTCCTCCAAAGTATGCCAGGAAACAACACCAGCCAGATGAACAAAAATAATGGTGTCCTGTATCCTGAAAATTTTTGGAGGAATTATTTTGTTCCAGATTTACCAAAAGTGTATTCCCCCATAAATAAACTATTCTACGACACTGGCTATTTTATTTGGAGCTGATTGGGTTTGTTTGTAGGAATGTTTTAGCCTGCAATGTGTCAAATATTTATTATCCCTTTACGGCCTCTAAGTCAACAATGTATAGAATCATTCCATTGTCATAATCAGAATCTAACTTGTATATTATTAACTTTATGCATCTCGTTTTTTTTTTTTTTTTTTTTGTACCAGAACATTTTGTAAACTTGTAATCCTTATACCTAGGCTTAGAGTCTATGTATTTACACTTATATTCTATGTATCTAGGTTTGCAAGCATTGAATATACAGCTGTGCTTCATGTATCTATAGGGCTGTAATCTATGTATCTAGTTATGCAGTTATGTAATCTAAACAGTATTTCTACAGCGTTTATGTATCTACTGTAGGTTGTATTCTATGTAACAATGTCCTCAACCTCTGTATCAATCTGCTCATGCTGGCGAGAATACAGTACAGTACAATACAACACAGTTCAGTACAATACAACACAGTACAGTCACAAGGTCTGCCTGTACAAGAAGAACATTGGTGATGAGTGACGTGTGGACCTCTACTGTATCGGTCCCCTTATGATTCATTTATCTGTCGTTGTTTGAGCAGAAATTTTACCTCGTGACTGTACAGTGGAATGCAATGGCAAGGCTGGTTGGCTGACTGGCTGGCTGGCTGCATGGCTGACTGGCTGACGATACTATGGCAGCAGGCAAAATATATATGATGGGTTTTTTTTTTTCACCTGACGAAAATGCACCTATTCCCTGATATCCTTTCATAGGTTTTACACGACTTGGCAATTACCTGCATTATACGAACATTTTAATCTTTTGGAATCACGTATTAATAACATTATGTTGTCTGGAAAGAGTTGGTGCCTTTTTCGTTAGCTTAAAAGACCCTGTGACCGTGTATGGAAATTGGAGACTTCTAATTCCTCCTGACCATGCCAAGAAACAAGCTCCTTTAATAGAGGTGGTGTTTCGTGGCAATATTTGAAGGACTCATTTATCTCCCATTTTCTGACTACATCACAGGGTCCCTTAAAAACAAACAAAAAACACAATGAGTAGCTATGGGCCCTATTCGTAAAGTCATCTTCAACAACAACCAAATGGCATATCCGAGCTTATTTGTTGACGTGTCGGAAATTACATGATATTGAATATATTGCCCTAGACAGTTTGGTATAAATTTACTATATTATGTTCTTACACAGTTATTCATGTAATATTATAATTTTTTTTAATCATATTCAATGGTAGGAAAATATAGTCACTAATAGTTCGTTAATGTGAGGTAAGCCAACAGATGAGAAAATTCACAGTTATCGGGATAGAGTAGAGTACCGTCGGATACACTATGACTCTATAGCTGATTGTATCCTTGGACCTGTGTTGAAGAAAGAGCTTTAGGGTGTGTAGCTAAACATCTGTTGGTATGGTGTGTTATGAATACAATGTCTACACAATACATTACATGAAATGGATAATCACTTTCGCTGTATTTACTAATAGCATTGCCTGTGTTAATTATTTATATGGCGTTGTGTAGTCTCTTCACATTAAGACAGCAGTCAGACGTTTTCTGCCTCAAAGTTTCCTGAGCAAGAACGAACGAGAGAGACAAATCCGACAAAATCCGGTTTGGCAGCGGATTTACCTTGGCCAGAATATGAACCAGTGCAGCGACTTCCCTTAACTGTCTGTATGTTTTATGTTGCAGACGTCTGACTCCAGCCTTGGTGTACCCAGACCATGGAGGTAGTATATAGCTCCATGACCCAGACAATGTTGTGCTTATAGTGATTGGTCGTTCGTGAACGATCCGGTTCTAAGAGCAGTAGGCGAAACTAAACAGAAAGAAAGTACTATATTCTGGACCCGTGTTTCCCTCACCACTCACCGACAACAATCATAATAATGGCATATATCATAATATTTTTGTAATACATTTAGAATATATCATTAAAACTTATTGTGATTTGTTATGTTTGTCTTATTAATTAAGGGATAAAATATTAATTCATGACAACATGAGTTTTCATTGGTCCTATATTATTACATATCTACACTTATAGTAAATCTGTAATTCTTATATATATTTAGTTCAGACTATTGACTAAGTCTAGTAAGTATCCTGACTCATTTATTGCCTCTATATTATTTTATATTAAATAATGAGTAAATATTGACATTCAGCATAACATTTCGTCTGATCTAGGAGACCGTCACAAAACCAGGATCAGTTATGTGTCATTGTTTGTGGGATCTCATTGAGGACAGACGAAATGGTCCAATTTCTATAATTTTGTCCCGGCATGGTTTTGAATCCCCTCTTTGTTGGTCCTCGTGTATTGCTCAGCTGAGTCTGCTCTGCTACCACCACTACGTAGGCCTATGTTTAATAAAAAAAATCGCGTAGTGAAAATCTTCTAAAGGGGATTGTCCTTTACTGCACATGCGTGACTTGGGTGTGCAAAATATTGAATGTCAATAATTACTCATTATTTAATATAAGCCAACATAGAGGTTATAAATGAGTCAGGATACCTACGAGACTTAGCCAACAGTCTGAGTTAACTATATATTTATAATTACAGATTTAATAAAGGTGTAGAAATGTAATAATATAGGACCAATGAAAACGCATGTTGTTATGAATTAATATTTTATCTCTTAATTAATATGACAAACATAACAAATCACAATAAGTTTTAATGATATATTCTAAATGTATTACAAATATAATGATATATGACATTATTATGATTGTTGTAGGTGAGTGGTGAGGGAACACGGGTCCAGAATATAATATTTTCTTTCTGTTTTGTTTTGCCTACTGGTCTTCCTTCATTATCATGATTGATAATTTTGTACACAGTGTACAGCGACACGACTTTTGTCTTTGATAGTACATATTTGACGACGAGTAATATGCTGTATTTTTTGTTTTTGTTTTTAAAGCGCAGGGATAACTTAAACCGAAGTTCTCAGAGGCATCTAACGGATAGAGCTCTTTAGAAAGCAAATGTTTAGAATATTATATAGCATTTTCAGACGTATCATTAATTATAGCCACAGGGTTTCACAGCTCACGTTATCGCTAGTACTGTTCTTGTATTTGGACTTCACTCTGCCTCACTGTAGGTTGGTATGATATGACAATGTTGATCATTATTTTTAGAACACTCTCTGACAACCCTGATACTCGAACCAACGCCAGGCAGAGCACCACCCGCTAAATTCTTTACAAGATTGACAACTGATCCCTACAAACTATAAAAGGAAACAAACTATTTCAATATACAATAGATGGTTTGCTTCTAACACTGTTTGGAGCACTCAGTAGTCTTCGATTAACCAACAATATATTACTTCCTCTTGTACAGCAAAAACAAACGTCCGGTCCCCTGCCACCTGATGCCAGTATAATCGCATTTCATTGTGGTGTTGTCTTCCTTCACTTTTCATCACTAAAACATGGCCATGAAGCATAGCTGTTCTATAAATACCACCGGAGCCACTTGTAGAGTTTCCAGGAGAGCCATGATTTGGAGATGAATAGTATATAAATATTCCACCACAAGTCAATCTATAAAACTTACCTCTGGTGGCTACGGAAACGACTTTTGATTGTGACTGTATCCTACCAAGGGATGAATCAACACGGACCACTCCGACCATTCCAAGTCATCGGAAGATCAGCCAACTCAGATGTATTTATGGTTGTCAACACATCATCATTCTCACGGCCGATAGTGTAACTTTCAGATGTGGACGTGTGAGAACATAACTAATACTGATACACAGTGTATGTGCACGAAAATCATCGCACTGCATTGTCATGAAATATTATCTTACATTGAAAATTTCCATAGGCTGCTCATGGCCATAAATAAACCGCTTATTGGCAACAGCAGCTAAGTTGTGAGTGCTGAATTAAGTTATGCTACCAAGCCATTAAGTTTAGTTTAAGTAGGTGTGTTAATGCATACAAAGTGTTGAAGGAACACGGTCCTTACTTCAAGATGATAACATTCTACACTAAAGTATTCTATGGAAATGTGTCCACTTTGCAATGGTAATTAATGAGTTACGTGTATATTAATATGCAGATGTCCAATGGAGTCCCCGTCATGAAGGGAATACATTAATAATAACTCATTAACTATTGGTAATCGGACACACTCACATAAAAACTTTAATCTTATAACACCTTCCTCTACCATCTCTCATAGTTGAGACGGTTCCTCCACAGACACCCTAGATATCCAAATAAAAAAATAAATAAATAAAGAGATAAATGAGGAAATAGATAAATAAATAAAGAGATAAAGGAAGAAATAGAAAAAAATATGGATGGTAAATAAATAAATAAAGAGATAAATGTAGAAATAGAAAAAAATATGGTCGGTAAATAAATAAATAAAGAGGTAAATGAAGAAATAGATAAAAAATATGGACGGTAATGAAGCAAGATCCTCTGTGATGGCTGATCTTCTGGTGCACATAGGCTGCTACAGTTATACGGACTACGCAATGCAACAACAACAGGGCCGCTACTGTATGTGTTCTAATCTATTCCGTTCCACTGCCGCCTACGACTACGAGGGTGAGGCTGGCTGGCTGGCTGGCTGGCTGCTTTGGTGGATGGTTGGGTGAGTGGTTGGGTGGTTGGAGGGGTGGGTGAGTGGTTGGGTGGTTGGTTGTGGGGATAGTTGGTTGGTGGTTGGGTGGTTGGTTGGTTGGAGGGGTGGGTGAATGGTTGAGTGGTTGGTTGGTTGGTTGGTTGGGGGGATGGTTGGTTGGTTGGTTGGAGGGGTGGGTGAGTGGTTGGTTAGTTGGGTGAGTGGTTGGTTGGGGGGATGGTTGGTTAGTCAGGTGAGTGGTTGGTTGTTTGGTTGGAGGGGTGGGTGAGTGGTTGGTTGGTTGGGTGGTTGGTTGGTTGGGGGGATGGTTGGTTAGTCAGGTGAGTGGTTGGTTGTTTGGTTGGTTGGGGGTATGGTTGATTGGTTAGTTGGGTGGTTGGTTGGTTGGGGGGATGGTTGGTTAGTTGGGTGAGTGGTTGGTTGTTTGGTTGGGTGGATGGATGGTGGGTCGTTGGTTGGTTGGGTGGGTGGGTGATTTTATAATTTTTTTTTTTTTTTTTGGTTGGTTGGTTGGTTAGTTGGTTGGGGGATGGATGGTGTGTGGTTGGTTGGTTGGTTGGTTGGTAGGTTGGGTTGGGTGGGTGGTCAGTTGATTGGATGGTTGGTTGGGTAGGTGGTTGATTGTTTTTTGGGATGGTTGAATAGGTGGATGGTTGGTAGATTGGTTGGATGGGTAGGTGGATAAGTGGATAGTGGGTACGGTACATGGATGGTTGGTTGATTGGTAGGTTGATTTTTGGAGGGTTGGTTGATTGCTAGGTTGATTTTTGGAAGGTTGGTTGATTAGGTGGTAGGATGGTTGGTTAACTGGGTTGTAGGATGGTAGGATGGTTGGTTGATTAGGTGGCAGGATGGTTGGTTGGTAGGTGGTAGATTGGTAGGATAGTTGGTTGGTTGGTAGATTGGTAGGATGGTTGGTTAATTAGGTGGTAGGATGGTAGGATAGTTGGTTGGTAGATTAGTAGGATGGTAGGATGGTTGGTTGGTAGGATGGTTGGATGGTAGATTGGGAGGATGGAGGGTTAGTAGATTGGTAGGATGTAGGGTTGGTAGATTGGTAGGATAGTTGGTTGATAAGGTTTTAGGATGGTTGGTTGGTAGGATGGTAGGATGGTTGGTTGCTTGGTTGTTATGTGCACAGCGGGTGGAGGCGTGACTTACCCCCGCATACATGGTGTCGACAACAGATGCTGGACACACACACAAGACAACAACACAACAGGAGGGACACAGGTGGTGGTAGTAGTGGTAGTGGTGGTGGTGGTGGTGGTGGTGGTGGTAGTGGTGTTGGGCTTCACGTATACGTACACACACCTTCTGCTACTCCTTCTGCCGTTTTCTTGACTTCACCTGAGGGTAAGTTAGTGGCAAAGTTGATTGATTTTGTTATTTTTTTTTTGGTTTCGTGCTGTGGATGTGGGTGTCTGAGTATATATATATATATTTGTGTGTGTGTGTGTGTGTGTGTGTGTGTGTGTGTGTGTGTGTGTGTGTGTGTGTGTGTGTGTTTCATTAAAGGTGTCAATCGTGTTCGTGTGCGTGGATAAGTATGTCCTAGTGTGTGTGTGTATGTGTGTGTGTGTGTGTGTGTGTGTGTGTGTGTATGTGTGTGTGTGTGTGTGTGTGTGTGTGTGTCTGTGTGAAACGGTATAATTTCCGTGTATATAGCTCACAGTAGGTGTATGTATGCATGCTTGTGTGTAAGTGTTTTTACCTACATGCATGTATGTATGTATGTGTGTGTACAAGAGTATGTCCATGACTGTACTTAGTTGTAGAGTGGTCAAGACTGTTTGGTGGGGAATGTGGGGGGGAGCGTGAGGGATGTGGGGTGGGGAGGTGGGGACGTGGTGGGAGGGGGGAGTTGTTAGAGCACCGGGCCTGCATCCCAAATCCCAGAGGTTGTAAATCTTCTCACCATTTGTGCAAGTCCGCGGTCGTTATGATGCATCGTTAAGGGGATACTTTTGGTACACTGGAGCGACTTGATTCCTCCAAAATATAACAGGAAACAGAACCAGATTAACTAAAATGAGAGTGGCCTGTTTGTTGCTTGGAATCGTTTGGAGGAATCAGGTGCACCCTATTTACCAACACTGTACCGTACTATCCCGTTGAAAACACAGGACAAGTAAATAAACTCAGATTAACATTCGTGTTTTAAGTTTGCGGGAATATCAGAATTTAAGGAACTATCACAGCTGGTATCAGTGTTGTACAAGCAGTATTTTCCCCCTCCATAATTATAGTCTCAAACGATAGACAACATACTTTCGCTAAACTGCTTGCTATAGTTTCTTAATTAAAATCCATACCACATAATAGACAGACATACTAATATAGATGCTGCATGTTTTAATCCAAAGAATGGAGAAATGAGCATCACCCATTTCAACTATACAACACCACAGGGATATCTGACTTACTCGTATCTGTAACAAAAAGAGGTTGGTTGTTTTCAGAGACCGTATCAGACAACAAAGGAAAAGATTCTCACTACGACCATTACTGTAGTATAGAAGGAAAAAGCCAGTAACAAAAGACAAGCCAAGTGAAAAAGGGATGTCCATGGATTATCCCACTACAGGTATAGCAGAAAGATTTTAAAGGGATAGTGTATACTTTTGGTAAATTAAAGCACCTTCGTTCCTCCATAGTATGCCAGGAAACAAGACCAGATTAAATAAAATGTGGGTGGTCTGTTTGTTGCTTGAAAGTGTTTGGAGGAATCAGATGCTCTAGATTCATCCAACTGTACTTCCCTCTTTAATCTTACAATCAGAGGGAAGGACCATAGTTGTACACATTGTCAGATTTCATTTCCATAGATATTTGGCCGTATGCAAGAACAGTCGTGGTGTATACGATGGCATGGTAGCAGTACGACGACTCCATAGACACACTACAGAGCCGTCGTATGTATCATGAACATTCTTGCATACGGCCCATTTTTACAAAAATTTATAGGCCTAGGAAAATGGTTACGCAATTTTTTTTTTTTTTTTGGCCTTCGATATCGTAGGAGAAAAAACATAGTGCATTAATGACCCTGTGAGCGTGTATGGGAATCGGAGGCTTCTGATTCCTCCTGACCATGCCACGGACCATGCCCCTTCCCTATAGGTGGTGTTTCGTGGCAATATTTGAAGGACTCATTTACCTCCAATTTTCTGACTCTATCACAGGGTCCCTTAATAGCAAAGAGAGGGTCGGATCTGTGTATGTGTATTTAAAGGTGTTGTTATTTCATGTTAGAGTATTGGTGGAGCACTGCTGATTCTTCCATCCCATGCCACGAAACAGGTCCCTTTAATCATAGACCTAGGTAGTCTGTTTCGTAGCATAGTTTGAAGGAATCAGTGGCCCTCTATTTCGACCACAACAAATTATCCCCTTAATTTGGCTCCAGAAATTGCCGAGTCCAGCCAGTTGAAGAGGAAGAGGAGGAGGAGGAGACAGAGGAAGGGGAGAGGAGGAGGAGGAGGAGACAGAAGAGGAGACAGAGGAGAAGGTAGGAGGAGGAGGAGAAGGAGTAGGAGGAGGAAGGAAAGTGGAGGAAGAGGAGACAGAGGAAAGGAGGAGGAGGAAGGGAAGAGGAGGAAGGGGAGACAGAGGAAAGGAGGAGGAGGAAGAGAAAAGGAGGAAGAGGAAACGAAGGAGGAGGAGGAGGAGGAGGAGAGGAAGGTGTAGTAGTGGTTGTGTGGAGGGAAGGAGGAGTATGGGAGAGGGTAAGTTAGAGGTGGGGAGATAGAAAGGGAAGAAGAGCCTTAAGGTTTTAGATCCCTTGCAGCCTGACACTCTGACTGCCTCACTGATGCATATCTAAAGTTCCCACTCTGTGTATCTGTCTAGACTATTTTATTTTTTTCAGGAAGTTCTTGTTATTCTTTTATTTGCTAAATCAATTATAATTCTAGGTATGTTATTTATCTATTTATTTGTTTGTGTATTTATTTACTTACTTATATGTTTATTAGTTTGCGTCACAAAACACATATTGAATTAGAACAACGGGAACAACTATTTTGAGGGAATCAGTCGTAAACTCCCACCTCTCTCCTACATCATCTCAGAAGCGCCTTTAAAGAGAGTGTAAAGAGGGCCCTTCCAAGCAGTCTGTTGTGCTGCATGCCAATCGATTCATGACGGCAACAGAGGAGCAGGGGGAGGAAATCTGCTTGTTCACTCTCAGCACGGAATTCACTCACTCTACACATGCAACACACTTCACCAGTCAACAAACACACTTCACCACTCAACACACTTCATCACTCAACACACTCCACCATTCAACACACTCCACCACTCAGCTCATTCCACCACTCAACACACTTCACCACTCAACACACTTAACCACTCAACACACTCCATCATTCAACTCACTCCACCACTCAACGCACTCCACCATTCAACACACTCCACCACTCAACACACTTCATCACTCAACACACTCCACCACTCAACACACTCCACCACTCAACACACTTCACCAGTCAACACACTTCACCACTCAACACACTCCACCACTCAACACACTTAACCACTCAACACACTTCACCACTCAACACACTTCACCACTCAACACACTCCACCAGTCAACACACTTCACCAGTCAACACACTTCATCACTCAACACACTCCACCACTCAACACACTCCACCACTCAACACACTTCACCACTCAACACACTTCATCACTCAACACACTCCACCACTCAACACACTTCACCACTCAACACACTTCACCACTCAACACACTTAACCACTCAACACATTTAACCACTCAACACACTCCACCACTCAACACACTTAACCACTCAACACATTTAACCACTCAACACACTTAACCACTCAACACACTTAACCGCTCAACACACTCCACCACTCAACACACTTCACCAGTCAACAAACACACTTCATCACTCAACACACTTCACCACTCAACCCACTCCACCACTTAACTCACTCCACCACTCAATTAAGTCCATAAGGAACTCAGTACACATGCAACACACTCTACACCCAACACACTCCACACTCAACTCATTCCACAAACAAGTCACCAATCCACACGAAATTCACTCCACACTGAAACACGCAACGGGGAATCTTCTGTAGAAAGCTATTTTATATAATTATGTACTGTACAGACAATCCCATTATAATTATATATTTCTGGTTCTGTATTGATTATTCGGAACATTTCAAGTTATAATTATACATTGTTGACGTACGTAAATACTGTCTTAGTTACCGAGTTTACAATGAATGAATTTGTAATGGGGAAGAGAATGTAGTTGTATATATATGCCCACTTACTCTTCAATAGTTGTAGTTCCATAATCATCTGTTCAATATCTATGAGTCATTGGCAAAAATCTAATTTAAGATAATCTGAACAGTCAATACCGTACTAGAAGTATTCGAAAACAAAATTCGGTCTTTCTTGTATTATTTTTTTAAGTAGGGAAACTCTGCATTAACACTTTCAACACGCCTCTTAGCAATACCAATACAAATTCCCGAACAATTTCACTGTATAATGCAATGGATTGAATACTAAGCACTCGTGTTTGATGGAACAGAGGTGGTGCCATCCCATCCACACTACATGCCGTGGTAACATCCACTATTGATTTCAAGATGCGATGCGATTCGTGACAATAGAAACATTTTAATGAATGGAGGAGTAACTTATGACCTATTTTCCTTGTAATTATTTATGAATGGAGAGTCCGTTGTACCACAGTCCATGATGGTCGGTGTACGAAATCGTGTTTACAGTGTACAGTATTGTGAATTTTGTCACAAACCGTTTTGATCTGACGTTTTGTGTACACAGATACATTGTTCTCCAGTTGTACACTTGCCTGCACTTCCGTGTTGCCCACCTAACCCTGAACTCAAAGCAATTGACTTGTAAATTGAAAGATCTCATATTTCCTTTAACAATTATACAGTCACAGTGATGTCTACACACACACACACACACACACACACACACACACACACACACACATAACTAGACTTACTCTCAACTCCATAACCATACCCACACTTACACCAATATCTATAGTACACCCACACTCACAAGAACAGCTCATTTCGGACATTTTTAATACACCAACTGTAGAAGGTGATAGAAAGTCTTAGGTCCTCACAGTGAATTAAGAGGGACAATGTTTTGATGGCGAATTGGAGGCTATAGATTCCCCCACACCATGTCATAAAACAGGACGTAAACTGAGGGAGCCTTTTTCCTGGCATAGTTTGAAGAAGCCATACACCTCCAATTCGGCCACAACACACGACCACCTTCAATAATCCAACCCTGCCCTCGACGCTTTTCACACTCGCATCTTTTTTTTTTTTTTTTTTTTTTTTTTTTTTTTGACAAAATTATTCGGTTATTTCTCATAAGATTTTATTAGTGTATTTTTGTGTTGCCTATTGCTGTTGAGGTCTAAATCGTATCAGAGTATATTCTTTCGTAATCCATAAAGCCTTGTTTATATACCAGTGCATCCTTGTGTTGTCCCCTTTATAACCCATAGCGATATACCGTAGTCTGTGTTGTAGTAGGGAGCATTATATTATAGCCTTACAAGTCACCCAAGGAACACATCACAACAGACTACAGGACAGTGTGGAAGCAGGTGTATTGTAGCCTTGGATACTAACTAAACCCAGGACATCCCCAAATAGCCCATCATATAATCTTACAAGTTGTATAGCCCAAGACATCACTGCATAATCTAGGACAACTTTACATTTTCCAGGATACAGCTTTCTCGAAACTATGCAAAGAAGCTGAGTATATCAACTGCATTAAAGTAGTCCGGTCCTTAGAATAGTTTGGAAGAATCATTTGCAGCTCAGTTTTGCCTGCATTTTACTACCCCCTTACTTAAGTGTCCCAGAAATTAAACCTCACCACTCCAACCTCTTCAAACCCACTTGAGCATCACACGAACCTCAACAGCTGACGGCCACTTTCTCACCTTTAGATTAAAAACAGATGCTCTAATGATATCGAAATGAGACACTTTTGGCCGTCCAAGAGTTAAAAGCTGTTTTAATTAGCCCAGAAATAACAGCTTACTTCTCATAGGATAAACTTTCACTAACATCAGACAAGTTTATATAATATAAGCCTCAGTAAAATGCCCAAACGACCTGTAATTCCGCAGATAAACAGTTGTATGTTCACCCTCGGTTCAATATTTGGATCCATAAGGTTTTGTTCAAGAGTGAAACCCCTGACACAGCACTGACCAAAGAAGGCGTAACTTTTGAACGCTGTGACAGATAAATGATAAGGTGTGGCTACAAAAACCTGGATTACTTGATTAGTTCTGCTCATTTGGATATACTGTAGATAAGGGGAAAATATATATACTAGACACATTGCAGACCCCTGTGATGTAGTCAGAAAATTTGGAGGTTACTGACTCCCTTAAACATTGCCACGAAACACCAGGTATATTGAAGAAAGGAGCTTGTATCGTGGCATAGTCAGCAGTAATCAGAAGCCACCAAGTCTCATTCATACAAGATCACAGGGTCATTAAAGTAGGGAGACATAAAACTAATAATGCTAGTAGTATTCATCTTCAACATCCTTCATCTCCTCCTCCCATCCCTAATTTCTTTTAAACTCAGTTTTCTTTCAGCATCTTAGCCATGCAGTCTTAGCTTTTTCTCCCATCCCTATACTCTCTAATCATAGTTTCTCTCTGTTGGACGATTTACGTGACACCTCCAGATATTTTATATATATATATTTCACTACGTAACTCCCTGACTTATAGTCAAATGGCTAACTAAATAAATTATGATATTGCCGGAAAAATATTCTCGAAGTGTCACAGTTTTTTCGTCAAATTAGAGTCTTGTGGCATCAAGCATATACCATAAAAAAAAAAAAAAAAAAAAAAACACACACACACACGCAACAACAATATAAAAGAGATGGTTATAAAGCTGGAGTACCGTGCGTGTGATGCCACTTTGTGTGTGTGTGTCAGACGAGAACCAAGTGGCGACACAACTTACAATTAAAAAAAAGAAGTAGTTGCTCTAATAACCAGACTGACTGACTGACTGGTTGACTGACCGACTAACCGTGCCTGTCTCACTACTGACTGGCACCACCACCTGACTGGACTGACACTCTGTTCCTCCCTCACTTCCTGACACAACGTGACTAACAGAATATCCTTTCCTCACTCCCTAACACTAATTAACTGACTATCCTTCCCTCACATTCACATCGTACAGGTCACAGGTCACACCAAATAACTTACGCTGTGTTGTGTTGGCTCCTGGCACACTGACAGATTCCAGAAATGGTTGTTGGACTGACTCCTGCAGACGAGTCCTCTCTCGTGTGTGTGTAGCCAACTCGCTATACAGTGTACGGACGACAGGCACGTGACAGCCAGCAGGAGCTAGCTATGGGCACGGCACGTCTTCGGGTACGGACAGACGGGGTGATGGGAAGGGTAGCACGGACGGGGGCGTGACACAGGAGGCCGCAAGGGTACCCGGAACACTGTGTGGTCTTGCTGGGTGGCGTGGCAGGCAGGCAGACAGCTACACCACCATCACCACGCCTCTGCTACACCCACTGCGCCGTCGCCGCTGCTGTCCTCGCTCAATACCTTTGGTCTTCATTCACTCCAGCTGATACAAGTCCAGTTTTTATTTTGATTATTATACAGGAAAGCAAATCTGACTGGATATGTGTCATCCAGGAATTTTTCTTGACTATATTTTTTCTAAAGTTTCTGCAGGTTTTGTCAGAACCGTCGCAGTCATATTTTTATCGATATCATTTCGGTGTTTATTCAATCAAACCGATTAGTCTGTTGAATTTGGAGACAAAACGGATTGCTTGTGCTTCATAATTATGAGGGTAACCTTAACACTTGACCGTTCTGTCTGTGTGTGTGTGTGTGTGTGTGTCTGTGTGTGTGTGTGTGTGTGTGTGTGTGTGTGTGTGTGTGTGTGTGTGTGTGTGTAGTACCTGCTGCCTTCTACAGTTTTGGTGGTGGTGGTTGTCGTAACATTTTCTGTCAGCATCTTGATCTTGATGTCTCCAGCTGATGTAACATGTCCTCTCTCTCTCTCTCTCTCTCTCTCTCTCTCTCTCTCTCTCTCTCTCTCTCTCTCTCTCTCTCTCTCTCTCTCTCTCTCTCTCTCTCTCTCTCTCTCTCTCTCTCTCTCTCTCTCTCTCTCTCTCTCTCTCTCTCTCTCTCTCTCTCTCTCTCTCTTAGGTTATGTCACGCATTTGGTTTGTATGTTTAACCATCTGAGAGAAAAATATAAATTAATGTAGATAATTTAATTTTGGCTCTTTACCATATAAGGAATCAAGAATGGAATAATTACTGATCTTGTCCAGTAATGCAGTAACAGTAAAATATTGTGTGGTCTGGTAATCTGGTAAGGGCCCTCTGTAAAGATTGTTGTCTATATTATACATGACACAGTAAATACCTGTACATATAAAGTTTACCCTACACGTCACCATCGTATTCCTTGTTCATTATTGTGGTCTTTATGCTCACGTTCCCAAAATAGTAACAGTATTATTGGGACAAAGGAAACTCACCAGACCAAATTATAATGTGTCGCCACCGTTGCCAATTTCTTATCGGTTATAAATTCATACTTAGATCGATGTCAGTTGGCAATGTCTTTCAGTACTTCTTTGCTTGGACGCTCCTCGAAGGTAGGTACTGATTGCAAACATGTGAGTAATACATTAATGGTTTGGACGTTCCTTAGGACCCGAACCACTCCCCTACTTCTTTTCCTACGGTCCTCCTTTCCTTCTTTTTCCTTCGTGTTTGTTATCCTCCTCTCTGTCTCCTTTCTGACCTACCACAGTCTTCTTTTTTTCCGTTTTCATTCAGCCATTTTTTCTTTAGACGAAGGGGTTTTCTCTATACTGTACGTCATGTAACATCAATTAGGATTAGTCCAAGCATATTATTTTCTAAGCTTTCAGCCAGTGTCATGAAGCATTAGAAAACCTAGTGATATCCAGTATGCATTAAAGCCATTCTCACCTCTCTCCAATATTCTTACAACCACAGATGATTACAAAATCGACCTTAAAATAACCAGCTAAAGTGGCAACAACGTAGCAGTGTCATACGAGATCTAATTTAGTTACTTTTCTTAATTAGTGACAGAAAATGAAGATGGCCATTTATTGTGGGCGAGTAAAGGGCTCCTGTTTCCTCCAAACTATGCTACAAAACAAGCCCCTCGCTCGTATACTAAAGCACTCGTCTATTTCCATGCATAGTCTGGAGGATTCAGTAGCCCTCCGCCCAGTGCAGATTACCCCATTAAGGACCCTGCGAACGTGTATGAGATTTGGTGGCTTCTGATTTCTCCTGACTAGGCCACGAAACAAGCTCCTTCAATGTAGGTGGTGTTTCATGGCAATGTTTGAAGGACACACTAACCTCCAATTTTCTGACTACATCACGTGGGTCCTTCCTTAACTCTTCCAATTTCGTGAGGCAGAATTTAGCGAGTGAGCTGGTGTTTAGTTACGTGCGATACATAATACATATACAAAGGAATACAAAGGAATATGGATGAAAGACTTTCGAAAAACAACACAACCAGGGCAGATATTTATGGTAATTTTAGGATGATTTTTTTCGGTTTCAGTAAGTAAGTGCAGTGGATGTAGGAGTCGCAAACATTCCCCTTTCCTGTCAGCTATAAGAAGCCCTCTGTGTAGTGAGTAGATTTTGGTGACCTAGATTAATCCTCTATCTTAATTAAGGGTAGTAACCTATTTTGGGATATCGGAAGGTTACTAATTCCTCCAAACAATGCCAGGAAACAGAACCCCTCCAAATGGAATTATACAGGGGATGTGTTTTATAGCTGAGTTTGGAGGCCTACATTGACTCCAAATTTACCACAAAAAGTTGCTTCCCAGGTTAGTTATGTAATTGCTGTATTTACTCGAGTGAAGAAGCTGTTATGTGTCGTGTGTAAATGTTTGCGATTCAACTGACGATGCTCAGATCTTAGTAAGAGGTGGTAGTGGGAGGAGAGGGAATGATTGAGAAAGAGAAAGGGTGGAAATAACAGAACGGAGGGAGAAATGATAAAAGAGAGAGAGAGAGAGAGAGAGAGAGAGAGAGAGAGAGAGAGAGAGAGAGAGAGAGAGAGAGAGAGAGAGAGAGAGAGAGAGAGAGAGAGAGAGAGAGAGAGAGAGGTATGAAAGAAAAGGACAGAGAATGGAAGTGAAAGTAGGCTACCATAGAACTGTAAGTGAGAGAATAAAAAGAAGAAGAAGAAGAAGAGGGGCGAGGGAGGGAGGGATGTAGGCAGGAGAGAGATAGAGAGGAAGGGAAATTTGTGTCAGAGGGTTAAGAAGATTGGAAAAAAGGCAGAGAGGTAGAGGAGCAGAGGAGAAAGGGAGAGAGGGAGGGAGAAGGATGTAAGAGGTTAAGAGAAAAAGGCAGAGAGGTAGAGAGAGAGAGAGAGAGCAGAGGAGAAAGGGAGAGAGGGAGAGGGAGAGAGGGATGGAAGGTGCGCACTCTCACCCACTCACCACCACCACCACCAACTCCACCTCCACCACCTCCACCAGCAGCAGCAGCAGCAAGCGGGTCGATCACAGACATCGACCACCACCACCACCACCACCACCACCAGGGGCAACAGTAGTCCAAAGTCTCTTATGACACGGGGAAGTTTGGGTTCTTGGAATCTACTGTAGGGGATGTTTTAGTGATGATGATGATGATGATGATGATGATGATGATAATGATAATGATAATAGTAAAGAAAATGATGATGATGATGATGATGATGATGATGGTGATGTTGTAGATTGTAGATGTAGATGATGATGATAATGATAATAATGATAGTAGTAAAGAAAATGATGATGATGATGATGATGATTATGTAGATTGTAGACGATGATAATGATGATAATAATGATAGTAGTAAAGATAATCGATGATGGTGGGTTGGGTTGGGTTAGACTAGTTGGTGCAGGTCAAAATAATATGGGGCTGAGGTCGGATCAGGTTGCGTCAGATTGAATGTCAGTCACTGGGAGAGTAAGTAAGTAAAAAAATGCAGCGTAAACACATACACATGTATGTACGTACATACAGCCGGGAAAAAAAATTATTTAATCCAAGAGAGATATTTCGATAGATAGCCCCCTGCCCTCTCCTGTCTCCCCCTCCCCATTCCCATTCCCCCCACTCCCCTTCACTCTCCCTGTCTCCCTCCCTCCCCCTCCCCTCCACTCTCCCCCTCCCACCCCTGTCTCCCCCACTCCCCTTCGCTCTCCCCCTCCCTCCTTCCTTCCGTCTCCCCTGTACACTGAGACACTTCGATACATTGCCCTTCCCTCCCCCCTTCCGTCTCCCCTGGACACTGAGATACTTCGATACATGTCCCTCTCTCCCCCTCCCCCCACCCCAGTTCCAGCTGTAGAGGGCCAACGAAGAGGGTTTGTTTTCTCCGACTTAATTGTTTGGAGGATTCAGAAGTCTCCATCTCCTCTCCTTATAAATAATTAAATAAAAATAGATAAGAATAAATATATTTTTGTAATGACCTATGGGATGTGTTGTAGCCTTGGCCTACTTCTATAGTCCTTGGAGTGTAATGATTAATCCAGTAAGTAATGTTGCCTAAACTCTCTACCAACATGTTCTTCCTTTAGTCTGACCTACTTCCCTTCTTGCCCTCCCGATTCCTTCACCCTCAGGAAAAAATAAATAAAAATAAATAAATAAATAAATAAATACATTAACAGGAGGCCTATTAAAATGAAGCTCAGTCATATTAATTCCCCCATTTCACGCCATATAATTTCTCTCTCTCTCTCTCTCTCTCTCTCTCTCTCTCTCTCTCTCTCTCTCTCTCTCTCTCTCTCTTATGCGGAAAAGGAGAGAAAGAGAAGAGAAATGCGTACTCCCTGAGAAATTATACTACTCAGAGTAAAAGCTTAAAACCATAACCTGAATAAACTAAAGTTTACTTACATAGCCTAAGTATAAAATAAAAATATCATGGGCTCAGTCTAGACATAGCCTCTTGCTGGGTTGGGAAAAGAGCAGACTGTCTCACTAGAACAAATTTTGGTAAAACTCTTAGGTATTTCCTTTACACTTTCTAATTACTATGGAAAATGAGAAATATGGAGAGAGAGGTTGTAGATATATATATTAAATTTTATTACAAGAAAACAAAATTATATTTTACTGTTTTTTTAATATTTTTTATGATAGATGTCGATTTAGATTTTGATGTTATAGACGTAATTTTTATATTCATTTTTAATTTCCTTAAACATTTTCATTGTATTCCTTAGGAATTTTTGGTAACTATCTCTTACATTATATTACATTTGGTATCTATCCCTTACATTATATTTCTTCCAGGACAAGAAAATTGGCCGTGTCCTTCATAAACCTGTGATAAGTGTGTCTAGTCAGCCAGCCAGCCAGCCAGTCTTCTCTCTCATCCGTTCCTCCAGTCACCACCCTCACCGCTACCCCTCCACCCCTTCACTTGTCCACTCCGTTCCTGTCATCCCTCACCTCTCCGTCCTTCTTTCAGCCTTTTGTTATTGTCACCCACCCACTGCCCTCCGATGCCGTGTTTGTCTCTGTTGCTTTATGATATATATATATATTATTTATGTTCGTAAATAAACACTAATTAGAGACCCGGAATTACACCTGACTCGTACAGTCGGCAAAAAAAGTTTCGTTACCATCCTTTTAACAGTGTGATGTAATGTTGGTAGGCCTGACTGGTGAGTCAGGTGTGGCGCGAGCATGGAGGTAGTATAGGTGGAGTCGCCATGGCTCACTAATCCAGGCAGGGGAGTAAAGTGAAGCCGCCGAACTGTCATTTTCGGCGCCTTCAATATGGCGGACACCAAGATATGTTTCAGTAAAAGTGGACTTCTGACCTGACATACAAAGGTATGCGCCATCTTGAAGGCGCCGGAAATGACAGATTGGTGGCTTCACAAATCAGGTCCTACTGGCGCCTCCACATATATTACCTCCATGGGCGCGAGTGTCATATATACCTCCGTCACCCTCCCGGACCCCTCAGTGTCTAATGGTCAGACAAGTAGGAATGACGTACCCAGCCAGCCAGTCTTCTCTCTCATCCGTTCCTCCAGTCACCACCCTCACCGCTACCCCTCCACCCCTTCACTTGTCCACTCCGTTCCTGTCATCCCTCACCTCTCCGTCCTTCTTTCAGCCTTTTGTTATTGTCACCCACCCACTGCCCTCCGATGCCGTGTTTGTCTCTGTTGCTTTATGATATATATATATATTGTTTATGTTCGTAAATAAACACTAATTAGAGACCCGGAATTACACCTGACTCGTACATGCTGTACATTAATTTATTTAACATCATAATTTAATTTCATGGAGCATTCTAAGACACCTTTATTCTATGGTGTTTCCATAGAATTTGGAGTTTGAGAAAGATGTCCGTTCGATGATAGTTCTTTCGATTACCTCTCCTGTTTGTGAGATTTGAGAATAGTAATATAAAGTTAATGGATTTCTTACGCCAGCATAAAGAATGAGTACTTCCTAGTATTGTGAAGTGTCCGAAGTGTGATACTGTGATACAGAGTGTTTATTCTGTGAATACGGTCAGAAATGGAAATGCATGATTTGGATATTTCCTTTTTTGATTGAAGGAGACCAGGGAGAAGGCCATTTAATTAGTGGGCCGTGACTAAAGCAAGCTGATATCATGTTGGGAGGTAATGGAGGTAAGAAGGGTCTTAGCATGGGATTTACTTGGAGGAATCCATGAATTTACCGTCATAAACTAGTCGTTGCAATGTGCCAACAGGCGTATGCATTGTGCAAACATCAAAGTCCCCAGTGATGATAATGATCTAAACATCTTGTGCCCGCTGTCAATATCAATGTAAATAAGAGAAATATATAGAATATTTTCCTATAGAAGAGCATATGTAAATAATTAAACAGTTAGATATAGTTTATAATTATTAAAGAGCATTATGTAAATCATTAAACAGAATCTAAGATAGTTCATAAATATTAAAAGAGCATTATGTAAATCATTAAACAGAGTCAAAGATAGTTTATAATGAATTTAATATGAGCACATTGAATTTGTTTGGGTTGATTTAGGTAGGTGTAGTGTGTGGAGAATATGTCGCTGGCCGTGTAAACAAACAAACCTCTTCCCTCTCTGCCAGTGTTGCCAGGTACAGAAAAATTTATCTGTTTTAGAGAATTATGAAGTCGACACAGGGAAATTATATAAAAGATCGTTCAAGAATAAACAGGAAAATTTCTACCTGACGGAATACCAAATAGACCGTCAATGTTCAAAAGTAAATAGGAAATTATTGAGGTAAAAAAGGGAAATTCTGATGTTAGAGTTGGGGTAATTTCGTCAAACAGACCTGGCACCACTGTTCTCTGCTGATATTGGCAGAGGCATCACTTGGCCTGAACATTAGTTTTGCATACAAGAAGAAAGTTAAATAAATCAAGCTTGTCTAGTCGCTATAAAAATTCCTAGAAGTTGCAAGAGGAGTCGTTAATTAATCAGCAGAGACAACATACACACACCTTGACACACACACGTAAATAAACACACACACACACACTCTATCACTCTATAAATATAACAACAAACCATTTAACAAACAGGTGGTAATGGCAGGGTGGACAGGGAAGCGTGGTAATGTCTCCTTTTCCAAGCCAGCGGAGCCAGCATTCCTTACCAGATTCAAACAACAAGTTGGATATAAAGAAGACCATGGCCTATCAGACAAGGTATGTATTGGTTGGTATTCGTAGCAGTCGTACAGTACCACACCGTCGTATACACCACGGATGTTCTTGAATACTGGGTAATTATCAAGTATATTGCCGTTTTGGTATTTATTGAAAGAATTACCGTACCGCCGTTTTCTATTACGATGTTTCTACCTTCCTTACCCAATAATTAATACCATTCTAAAACGCTTTTCTTCTATGGCATTTTCTTTGGAAATGCCCCATTTACAAAATAGGATATATTTAAATGGGGAATTTTGGAATTAGCCTGACCTTACCTTACTGGACCACAGCAGACTATCGGGACCTAACCTGGGCATACTACTGGGACCTAACCTGGGCATACTACTGGGACCTAAGCGTGGTAAAGTACCGGGATATGACTGGGATAAACTACCGGAACGTAGCCGGATGTGGCAGCACTGCTACAAAATGTCAATATAGGCCTACTAGATAAATACCGAATACGACCCCTCGTTCTTGAATAAGGCCCAGAGTATTGTATTATAAAGAAGACCATAGCCTATCAGACAAGGGGCCATATTCAATAATGTTTGTGGTGTGTAAGGTGGCATGGTACCGGTACGATGGCTCCATACACAAACAACAGAGCCGTTGTACAGTACCACACCATTGTATACATGGTAATATAATAGCTCTTTTCCATAATGTCTTTCCACCTTGAGGTTTTCAGAATGCATTGTTTTATAGTGTGTTTTTAATGAATCTATTGTTCAAATCCGTCGCAAATGAAAATGAATGTTTTTAGAGATATCCCCCCCTTCCATCTCTCCACCCCACCCAATCTCCAAAATCAATAATTTTTGCCAAATTTGATATTCAAATTAGTCTGAAAAACACTATAACGCATTATATAGTATTAGGTACACCTGACCTGACCAAACCTAACCTAACCTAAACGAGGCAAACTACCGGGACCTAACCAGGGGCAGACTACCGGGACCTAACCGTGTCAAATTACTGGGATCTGGATGTAAACACTGTGGCCATTTTTAATTGGTATTATATGTAGCGGTACCTTTTTATTCGAGAGCAGCTTATCCCGTCGACGCAGGCCTTATTACACGTGGGACAGTTCTCTGACGTCGGTAACACTCAGTGGGCATGTAAAAAGTCTAAACTAGCTTCGTTATTCTCAAAACAGCGCTGAAGAATACGTTTAGGGACAGATGGATACTCGGTACAAAGGAGAGCCATTGTAATGAATTTGAAATTGAGGCGCATTAGTCAAGCACACTGATTGGCTGTTGAAATTGAGGGTCATTAATCAAGCACACTGATTGGCTGTTGTAATCAAGCACACTGATTGGCCGTCCGCGCAGATATGGCCGCTGTACACCCCGCAGATAAAGAAAAATTGAATCAATTAAGGGTAGTTGTATTATGAAAGCTATGCATCCTATGAGGAAATGATGTACGGTACATGTATAAAAAATAGATTTGGTAAATTTTCCAAGTTACACATGTGCGAGAATTTTAGACAAAACATAGTTTTTCCTATAGTCTTTCATGTGATTTGTTTGATTTTAACATCCTTTTTATTGTGAAAATTTCCTGTTTTGGCCATACCCCATCACCCAGCTTTTGGCAAAACTTGGTAGAGTTTTCCAATTTTTGGCGAGCACAAATAGTATTAGTTTGTTTTAGAACTAAGCAGACCTGACCTAACCTAATCTAATCTGGTTCTGGGCAGACTACCGGTACTGGGACCTAACCTTAGCAGACTACCTGGACATAACATTAACAGACTACCAGGACCTAACCTAATTCCATTATAAACCTGTGGAAAAATAGCAATATAAAAGAGCTGGCAGAGCTCTTATAAAAAATGGCTAATTTCCTTCCTAATTTATGGTGGAACATTCCATTACAGCTGTATTCACTATTTTTGTCCGTTACAAAGTAAAAGTACATTTTGACCATGTTAACCTCCCCAGACTCAGAGACTGGAAGGTCCCACACAAAGAGGACAGGGCATAACCCTCTAACCTTGGGCATGTTCACGCCTGCTAGCTCTGTACTGCTGGCCAATTTTTTTTTCAAAACGTAAACAAATGTTAATTTGCGTCTAATAGTGTGTAAACCATTAAACCCACCTAAATAAATAATTCATGATATTGAAGTACAAACCTTTGGCTGTCTCCTGCTGTACTTGTGAAAACTAAATGGACATCTGTAGGATGGGTAGCCAGCTCAGAATGACAGCAACTCAAAGCACACTTTTACACTCTCCTGACAATTCTAAGTACGTTTTCATGCTCTGATTTCATCATAAAGCGTGTCAGAATCACATTTTTCAACACAACCGTATGAAATATTACGTCACTGTAGTTTTTATGTACCGGTACATATATCGTTGTTAGCGCAAAAGCGGAACGCTGAAAATACATCCTCACACACTGAGAGATATTGCTACACTGGTTGGACAAAGGCTGGTATGACTTGTTGGAGCTCCAAAGCACACACACCCTCTGTTGTGAGCCTAATCAAGTACAGTATGTCTTTTTTTTGTCGTCACCCGCGGTTTAAGGGTTTGCCTAAAGCAGTATGAACCCAGTAAATAACGTATTATATACAGTAGTTCATATTTTCATGTTCTAGAAATAGCCAAATCAATCCTAATCAAAACCAGGGCATACTACTAGGACCAAACCGAGGCAAACTACCAAGACCTAGGCTAATGACTCTTGCCATTTTAGAATTTGCCAAGCCTGACCTAACTTAGCCTAATTAGGCCTGGGTCAGTCTTCCAGGTTCTAACCTAGGCCCACTTTTGTCTGACGAAACATAGATCACTAGCCAACCCTTGCCTGCTATGCAGGCTCCAGTTGTTTAGATGGATTTTCCCTCTTTGAAATGTGCCACAAACATGCTCAGGAACGTGCTGATGTGTGGTTTTCAAGTGATGCACCAATAAGCCTTCAAACATACACTACTGTTTTATTATGTTAGATTAGGAATCATATTGCATATTTTTTGAAGATGAAGAAATTGTAGCAAGGCCATATTGGTGTGTATGCATGACTGCCATTGTCAGAAGTCCCAGGTCTGTCGACAGTGTAGCATAAATATGAGACAAGCTAAAATCTGGAGGATTACGGAAGTGTTTTTGTGTATGCTGCAATTATTATTTCTTACATGGTTTATCCCACATATAAAGTGGCCACTTTTGTACCATGCATGATGAGATTGCTTCCTCCCTACATCTCATAGGAAGGTTATACTCATTTTAAATTTTAGTTATCAAACCACCACTACTTCTCTTGATCTATTAAACTTTTCTTATATCTGTGACACTGGTTGTAATGATATGGTTATTTCTCCAGTTTGCGAAGATGCCAGAGGCCACAGATGATGATGTAGCAGACAAGGAAGATGAGCTACCACAGGTATGGATTGGTATCATAGTTATTCAATGATCATATAGGCTACTGTATTGTATTGTTGTGTACAGTAGATTGTATACTCCCCTTCAAGTTTGTATGTACTGTACTATCCCCCATTTTATGACAGTGAACAATGGCTAGTGATATGCTCTCAGTCACTACTGTGTTGTATTGACTTGAGCCTTTCAGTGTAAGTTGAATATATTATAATTCTTTATTAACAAGGTGTACACAAGGAGGTACAGACAAACTCTACAGGAGTGTTTTTAGTTTTCATAAAAAAGTTTTCATCACTAGATAATTATGAACTTCTGAATACTGTACTTTTTACATATACAGCTGTGGATCATTGATGGAAATAACCATCTGGAATAATAGAAATATTGTAAGTGTGAAAACATAAACTTTATGGGCAGGACTGGCTTTTGCCATCATCTCTATGTTATTGTGGTATTGATCTGTATAAACCATGAGAAGAAGGGTGGAATTCTAGTACATATTACACTGTTGGTTATAACTTTTCATTAACAACTTGCAAAGGTCAGTAACATTTGTGATGAACATAGACTACGGTACTTTAAGCTTTGCGATACAGTATAATAATACCTTACTGTAGCATTGAATAGACCTTCTTAGTGTACAGAAACATTGTTGCCCAACTTTATCACCCCTTCTTCCCCATCCATTGTCACACTCTGATCTGGCAGGTTGTGAGTCTGCGTTCAGGGGACCTGACGCATGAGGAGTTGGAAAGTCTGAGGAAAGACGGAAAACTGGATGATCTTCTGAAGGGAGAACAGAAGGAAGAAGTACAAGGCTGCAGAGAAAGAAATGATGATGGTAAGAAAACTAGAATAATAATCTCTGTTGATGCTGAAGAGATCCATGATTTCGGTACAGCTGTGGACTGATAACTGGAGGTCAACCACTCTGCCATCCTAATGTTGGGGTCCACATTTCCCGTGGTAACAATAGGTGTAGTCATAGATCTGCATTAAGGGGTCCAGTTGGCTGCTTGTTTGAAAGGTTTGCCCTACTTGTCTAACACAGGTTGATTTATTTCTAGTTTGGAAATTTAGTTTACATAAACATTAAACATAAGCTGCAAAAACTATACATTGTGAATTATGATCGGCAAGAAGAGATATCATTCCATAAGATTTGAAGGCGTACTGTACTATAATTTCTGAGTGGAGGAATTGTTGAACATTATTCTTAGGTTGAAGATTGTTGCGAGTCATAATATGAGTCAGTCATTACATTATATTCAATATAGCAATGTGGTCACTCTGTGAGTAACGTATAGTGTAGCTAGAGGTAGGTGCAGATAAAAACCTAGTACCAGATAATGCATGCCAGAATAAACTAGAGTTATGATATAGATTTCAATATGTTGTTGTTGAAGTTCCTCAAGCTGTCTGGCCGAGCAGCCCCGAGCTTCTGAGGAAGGCCATGGTCTGAACTGGGCTTTCCCACAGTGCCCTCAGAGAGTGTATGTTGTGTTGTTGGAGAGTGTGGTTGTGTACATTGCAGTCTTCCATAATGTGTTTAATAGAGTGGAGTGCTGTGTTACATCCTGGACAGGCATCCACAATGGCTCCATCCAGCTTCTTCTGATATGTCAGAAGAGCCGGGTGGTGGCCACATCGCAGCCTGGCCAGGTGGATTCTGTCCTCTCGGGGAAGGGATGATTCAGATAGGGGGATGTTAGGAGGTCGTGCATGCAGCTGAGTGTTGTTCTTGAGTGTTTGGATGGATTGGTGAGTGATCTGAGTATGGATATGTTTCTGGAGACTGGTTTGGGGTGGGCAGGGTGTAAGAGATGATAGTATTTGTCTATGGTATCGTGTACTGGGTGTTGTTTTGATGTTCCTTGGCATGTGTGGGTGTTGGTTTGTGGATGGTGTTGGTTTGTGGATTCTGCAGCGTGTTTGTGTGCCTCTGATGTCAAGGTGATCCTTGATTTTGAGGACTTTGGTTTCATGATGTAAGTGGTCTGTAGGTGTGGTAGCTGTGCAGCCTGTGATTATCTTTAGGGCTCTATTCTGTATGGTGAAGGGTGTTGAGATGAGTCTCTGTGAGGCTTGAGGCCCAGGCAGGGCTTGCATAATCCATCACTGATCGGATATATTGTTTGTACACTGTAGTTGTGGTTTCTTTGTTGTGTCCAAATGTTGTGCTGGCAAGTGATCAAGATTTTGCGTGCATTTATTCTTTATGTTTGACGTGTTGTGTAAATGACATGGATGTATTGTATGTTATGCCAAGTATTATGGGTATGTGTGGTATAGGTGTATTGTCTATGGTGTGGTGTGGTGTGTAGCGGTGTTCAGCGTTCCATTTGGTGAGAAGGGTTGCAGTTGACTTGGTGGGTGCTATTTTAAGTCTGTTTGTGGTGAACAAGTCATTAAGTGTGTTGAGGTAGGGTTGGAGAATGTAAGTGGCTGTGTCTGCATTTCTGTGTGTACATGTGAGTGTTATGTTGTCTGCGTAGGAAGTTCTGTTATGCACATCAGTATGAAGTGGTTGACTTTGTCACTCCAAACTGCCATTTGTTGGCGCCCATCATCTGCATCATTCACTGTGAGATAAAATTTGATTCATTGTCTTAAATGAGATAAACCTCCTTCGTCTGAAAATGAAAATTCAAATTTGTGGACCATCAAAAATTATTTACTTATTTTGTTACACAGCCTTTTTCTCAGAGTTCACCATAGCATAGGACTGTCAAAAGTACTTATGGCATGACTGTGCACTTTCCCTGGTCAATTCTGATGAAAACACTGCAGTTCCTCACCTTTTTCAGACCCTCCTCCTGATGGCAAAATTCTCTTCCGGAAACCAGAGAAGAGGGCCACTGAAGGTAGTGGAGAAGGAGGAAAAAAGAACTCGAAAAAGCTCAAAGTCAGAGCGGAAAAGTCAGATGACAACAAACTCATCAAGAAAGACAAAAAGAAAGCTGCTCAAGAAATAAAGCTTCTTTCATTTAATGAAGATGAAGAGGAAGAAGAAGATTAGCATTAAATACGTTAAGTGTATAGAGATCCATGTACGTCACTTTTGATATTATTATTGTTTGTAATCAAGCTGTTTGGTTTTATTTGACCTTTCATAAGGCTAGAAATATTTAGAACTTCTGAAATGTTTTTAATTAGGGGTATACTGGGTATTATTATATATTTATAGTTCTGATGCTATATTTCTTCCAAGAACTTCCTACAAAGGGGTAACCATTTCAAAAGTCGGCCACCTTTCCCTGCTGTAACATTCCGTTTTTTTTTTTTTTTTTTTTTTTTTTTTACCTCTATGTTCATATTGTAACTTTTCTTAATTTTCCCAAAAATCTTTTGGCCTGTCTACCCTGCACTGCTCTCTATGACCTTCCCTTCTATGATCCCATGCTTACCCAATACGGTATTGTTTCCAGACACTTCAGTTCCTTTACTTTCTTCCTCCTTTTACATCCCAAGACTATTTTATACCCAGTTCTATTTGGATTTCATCCAGTATGGCTGAAAGACCATCACATTATTCTTGCTGACATTCTCTCCACAATATTTTCTACATAAGCTACACAACTTCCTACATACACTATAAAACTCATCCATTGCCCATTACAGTTTTTTCACTCTTTGAGGGCAACATAGTTGTCTTCTGTAAAAATATTCACCAACAGAGACCATTCTGCTCTATTTGACTTCTGCTATGTATCTAGACCTCCCACTCTTGATTTCATTTTCATGCAGCCATTCATGCTCACAGTGAACTGTCAAGGTAACAAACACTACATGCTCTCTTTTTTATCATTATCATCACCACCCCATTTCCCTTTTTTCAACGGATGGGGAGGCTCTAGCACCAGTGCAGGATCCCTGACAGGCAAGGGGTCCAGCTCTGAAGCTAATTGAGCCTTTGATGGGGTCATTGTTAGAGAGTGGGGCCCCCAACCCTCACTCTGCCCCTGTATTGTAGAGAATACAAGGCTGACTGCACTAACACAATAATGGTGGTGATGTGGACGCCACTTCCCTACGCCAGAATTACATACCTAAACAATTCCTTGTTTCTAAGGCTCGCACATACACGTATATCTCCATTTTCTCGCACACATGCAGTTTCTCCCCTTTACAAAACCTAAGTCCCTTCCAAAAGGCATCCTCGCATACAATAGATCACAGCAATAGCTCTTAAAACCATCCTTTGATACAGCCATTTGCATTTTCAAAGTTCATCAATGAAACATAGCACCACCACCTCGGGACTGCTGAATTTTAACCTAAACCCTATTGTTTCGTCTCCTCCCTGCAACCTGTTTTCCACACCTGATGGTTCTACACTCCTAACTTTTGCTAGGAATCTCCAAGGTCTGTCATGGACCTCCCACTCCTTCCAGGAATGTCAAAGGCTTTGCTTCTTTGCTTATCATTCTCAAAGCATACTTCTCACTCCAATATCCTGACCCTTCCTTCCACACCTCCTACCCACTCTATCCCTTCTAACCTCCTTACTCATCACTCCAACCCTCACTGCTCCACATTTGATATTAAACCCAATCATTTTAACAGCAGTATACCTTTTGTAGTTGGCCACGGGTAATCTCTTTTCTTCCCTCTATCCATATCTCATTCCCCCATACCCTGCTTTTATAGTCTGTTCCCTCTTAATTATGCACTCATTTTGTCTTATGTAGTAGTATCCTTTTATTTGTCCATTAATGTCTATGTACCTTAGTGAAGTGAATTATATCCCATTTGTTGTCCATTTTTGAGTTCGATCGTAGTACCTGATGCCTTTTGTAGCCTGGTACAGTATTTACTAGTTTCTATATTTTTTAATTGACTTGAATTACAAACCTTTTTTATTTATCTTGTTTTCTTGTTCCAATGTAGTTCCAAATGCCCTATACGGCCTGTTACTAGTTATTGCATTATTAAATTGAACTGAATTAATCAGTATTGTGCTATTCATTTCAGTTGGTTATTGTGAGTACATCAGTAGTTTGAATCCAGAGAAGATGAAGTGAAGTATGACGCACATACAAGTCGACTGTGCAGAAGAGGATTATCTTGAATTTAGCCAACAGGTACAATCATGAGTTGTGGTAGCAATATATCAGCAAAATTTTGGAACTTTTTCAACCTAATTATCTTATTGTAATTTTTAAGCTGTTGTTTTTTTTAATTTATTGAAGTGACTTTGCCAGGAAAGGAAATTTAAACAAGATTTTACTAAGATAATTTTACTATACAGTATTAGGCCAGGAGTTGGAGCAAGGGATATATTATACTGGAAGGATCTAAGGCAGGATACATGAGAAAGAAAGTAAGAGGGGGGGGGGTATGTAATGAGATAAAGGTGGAAAAGAGATAGTCAGAGTGACAGAGAGAGCCTGTCAGAAACAAATAGACAGAGATGGCTGGGTTGACAAACATAGATCACATCCATCTTCTACCTTAATTTACCCACACATTCACAAATGAACCTTTACATTGTTTTGACCTTGCCCGTCTTTTCACACTTCAAACATTATTAGCAACATCAACAAAATACATAGACCTTATACACCAACATTCATACAGGAGTAATTAACACTCTCAGGCTCAGGGAAATCAAGCATGGCATCCAACATGTTTCTGTATTGTTGCAGTTTTATGGCATTTACATATTTGAAGAAGATATATTCAAATTAATAAAAGTTTTAAGTTATTTCAGTTGATGAGACTCATTAAGGTGTTTGAATAATGAGTGATGAGCCTGATAGTGTTAGTACCTTCCTAAGTCAAGTCTTAGTATGTTTTCATTATATTTATTTATTTGTATTCAGTTTTCTACTCATGTACAATAACCTACCACTCACTACAACACACTCCAACACCCAGTCATCAGATAGTGGTGAAATATAATGAGTGTATGTTTTGCCGGGAATTGAATCTTGGATATTTGTAGTGCAAGTCATAAGCAACAACTGCACTAAGGATACGGTACATCAAGTAAAGCTGCTGTACTATAAAGTATTATATTAAGTTTACCACAAGGGATAACACCCTTCAAAATTTATCGCTAAGTTTTCCGTCGCTAACTTTCAGACACTAGAGAAAGTGCATGGATATATTTCCTATGGCATTGTTCTAAGTTGATACACTACTGTAATTGTATTGACTCCATGAACATGAATTTCTTTAATGCTAGAGATCAATATGAATCTAATTTATACATTCCTGTGAGCTTCACTACATCATGACAAAATCCCAGCACTTAGCGGACATTTACTGTGTGGTTGCATCTCTTGATTTGTTGTGCTATTGATAAAGGTTCAATTCCTGGGAAAACAGACAAACTCTTAAGTCTCAAAAATGGTTAACTCTTATTACTTTCATCGTATATGCTTCCTTATTGCTACGTTTATCTTTTTTTGTTTACCGTTGCAGATTTTGATTATTTGTTATTAGCTCTCCCAATATCCTTTCTACACTTTTAATAATGCATGCAGTAATGAATTATGAAAATGAAATAGACTAAGGAAGAACCATTGGGCACAGGTTAGGTTATAATTGTGTTATAGGTTCAGTCAGCAAGAAACAACTTAACCAATATTGATTATAAAGCATGCTGGGATTTAATACGATAGTAGGCTGATGATTGTAAGTGTTCTAGAAGTTCCTGTACTGGATAATCATATGGACTCTAAAACAGTCTTAGAACTTTTCCTCTGGGGGCGAGAGACTTAAGCATTGCATTAAGTTACATTGTTCATTGGTATCAAATTGCCCCAATCTCTAATATGGCAAGAAAATAGGAAAAAAAGTTAAGTATCATAAATTGCACTCGTATTAGGTAGGCTATTCCAATACATCTAATACAATTTAAGTGCCAAGGAAGTTGGAAAAGAGTTAAGTGTCTTTCATATGATGCAAAACCTCTAGGCATAATGCTGTGGGACTGCTAGAGGTTAAGTATTCGTTTCATAATTTATTGAACCTAGCTATACTGATCATGCACATAAATTTTCTTGCTAACTGTACTCATCATGGATCTTGCCTTCTTTAGTTTAGGTTTTTCATCAGTATGTGGTCAGTGGTGAATAATACTGCAGTCTTTTGCTTTCTGCAATGTGCGTGGTATAATTTCAGTTGAGGTAAACAGTGGCAAAATATGAAAGGGAAGAGTAATAAGTTTTATTTGCACCAAGTAGAACATGATTTGTGCTTTGAACTATAAATGGAATGGTGCCCATTGTTTTTATCTTATATTTATTGATTCCTTTTGTGTTATATATACATTTCTCTGGTTTTGCTTTATGTCTTGCTTTTTATGTTCTGGTATTGTTGTGTTTTGTTCTTATGTTCTGACTTTGTGACTTGATTTCTATATTTTGTGGGTTTGGTCTGTGTTGTGCTTTTTATGTAGGGGTTTTGCTGTATAATGTCTGGATCTCTTACTCCGCCTCAGATAAATATTATACAGTACAGTATATAGAAACGGCTCTCCTACAAGGAGTAGATATTGCTTGTGAACTATAGGCTAATGATTCCTTTACATTGTCTAGAAACACTTTGGTTGACAGTATAAGTTGGTTTGTTATGAGACATGGTGTTGGAAAGTTAATAGCCTTCATAGTACCAACAGCATCATGTTCCCTTAATCCTAGAAGGAGAGATAAAGTTTAGTAAATTTTATCACCAAATCGAGCAACAGATAATTTTAACAGTCCCATTGAACTTCTGGTGAATTTAAAAAGAAGGAATCTTAGATTTTTTATGAGTATGTTGTCCCTATTGTTTTGAAGAAAATTTTGTTACATCACTCAAGTTGGAGCTATAAATTTATTAAGGCAGTCTCTTCATGTATGGTTTGTAGGCAGAGATCTAATTTCCCAGCTGCTGCTACTTGTTTTGTTCCTCCTTAACCACATATGGCATGTTATAGATTCTACTGTAGGGTACATTATTCACATTATCTACAGCCTTTGCTCACACCAGTATCCATGATCACTATATAATTCATAAACAAATATCATCACAAACTTCAAACAGAGTCATCATAGTAAGTATATAGTTTTTCCAGTCCGGTTCATAATTAGTACAGTATATATGAACCTCAGTGAATTCAGCTCAAGAACATCAGTACCAGGATTTTAGTTCATCCCATCATATAGGTAATTAGAGTATGTATTAGTATAATGTAGTGTGTTTGTTATCCTTATATAGCATACAATATACTTATATAGTAGGATAGTATATGGTACAAGAATATTCTCGGGAAAGGGAAAAGTGCGAAGTTCCAACCGTTCGTCTGTATGTCAAGATGTTTTAAAGATTTAAAAAATATATACTATGCTGTATGAAAGCTTGGGATCAAGTGTTTTCTCAATATTATGGGCTATACATAAGTGTTTTCCATCATGGCATTTGGGCTTTACAAAAAATATCAGAGGTAAGAAAGATACAGTATATGACCTAGGATCATAAAGCTAGGCTATGTATGGTAGTACAGTAATGCATTGATTTTAATATATAAATACTCTTGTTTAAAAACTATAAATGCACTTGTTGATGAGTCATAAAATCTGAAGTAGTGTTGCTATTATGTCAATTAATTAAAGGCTACAAATTTCACCAAATTGTAGCACAAAGATCACCAGTAAAAATTTTTTGTCGATTGGGACAGTTAGGAGGAATGAGTTGCCTTCAGTTCACTACCAATATATTACACATCTACAGAGTCGGTATCAGTATGAGTTATATGATTAAGAGCAACATGCAAGAAAACTCATGGTATAGATTGGTATTATTCACTAATTTTTGCAGAGGTGCCATGTCCTGTTTCTTTTTTTAATGTTGTATTATATTTTGGTTTTCATATCATTTGCAAAAAACTTTTAGCTAAACAAAGTGCTTTGGTTCTCAATTGGTTAAAGGAATTGTATGCTTGCATTTCAGGTAACAAGCTTCTCACTAAGTAGCCTACCAGTGGACTAGACCATGACAATTAACAGGTATGAGTGAGCTGTTTGAAGGTACAGTACTGTAGTTTGGAACAAGCCAACTAAATAATGGTGATATATATAATATAATGGTGGTGCTGATTCGTTTTATGTCAGTTTTTCTTTCTTTTTTCCATCGTTTTAACATAATGCAAAGTGATCACCACCACCATCATTATCATTCATTATTATATGATTTCATAATTTTATTATCATCTTCTTTGCCCCGTTATCTTATTATGAATGATAAGGAAATTACTCTCCCTATGTTATGTTGTAAACGAAAAGCGGATATACGAGCCCATAGACTTTCTTCAAGATTACGCTAGGTGTCTGCCTTCTGTGACTCAAAATTTTTTCTTAGTGTAGTATAATATAGGTATTTTTACTTTTAGCAATGGAATTTGCAGAAATTTTTATAATGATTATATTTTCTTTTGTTATACTAGTGTATCTAAACTATATCTTATGAGATTTGATTAAAATGAATTAGGTTAGAGCAGGTAAAATATTGGTGAAGGTAAGGCAAACTAACTTGGGTTGTAGGGAAGGGAGAATCAAGATGAAGTAACTTGTGTTGTATTGGATAAGGACACGTTGAATTACCTTCGGTTATAGCCACTCGAGTTGGGTTGAGGCAGGTGGTGCTGGGTTAGGTTAGGGAAGGGTTACATTGGGTTGATATAAGTTGAGCTGGCTTATATTAATTATCATTAAAATATTCCACATTTTTGTCATTCTGGATAACTTTTATCTTGGTAATACAACCTTTCCATCAATCAAGATACACTGCTTATAGGTAACGGACCACTTCAAGCTATTCCAGGAAATAACTGCCTTAATTTTCGGTAATTTGATTAGTTTTTAGTGTAAGAATTGTTTTGAGGAGTCAGTAGTTCACCGGCTATAAAAAACCCGATTAAGAGGATGTCACACCAACGAGTTCACCGCGTCATCATGATGACATCTTCATAAATGAAAGATGAAGGAATCAACACAGACAGAATAAACAACCATGCTGGAAAATGTTGGGAGACTTGAGGTGTGGTGATGTGAAAGCTGTATGGTCTGTCTGTTAATTTAAAGGGTAAGATTTTGTTGAAATATTGGAAGAAAATATTTCTTCTAAACTGTGCCACAGAACAGCAGCTACACTGAGGGGAGTATATTTTGTGACATAGCTTGGATGAATTAGTAGCTCTAGTTTCGCCGACAACATCATAGGTCTCTTAAGTCTACCCGAGGGTACACTACACGAGAGAACTAATTAAGGTGAGGAGGCTACAACAAACACCTGGAGTGGTGGTGATATTATTATAACACAAGAGCAGGTACAGTACAGTCGACAACACCTCCATCTGGTCCACCTTGTCTATCTTCGCAATATTAGTATGCTACCTTCGTCTGAGTGAACAAGAATGACAGATGAACGAAAGAATTGCACTCACATACTCGTATCTTTCCCTACCTGACTAGCTTGTATCTCGGGCCTCATCAACTTATACCCCAGAGGGAACTCGGACCCGGGTTTTCTGAGTTCATACATTATTCTGGGATGTATGTGGACCTCTTTGCAAAATTTGGTAAAGTTTGCTGAGAAATGGTAAAGTTGTCTCGATACAAGCAAGCTAACAATCTTTAACGTTTATTATAATTATACTGTTGATTCGTGCGAGTAAGGATTGTAAGAAAGTTATTACTGCAGGAACAGGCATTTTGACAGTGGACAAAACCAGGGACGTATGAACATCTCAGGGGTAACTGCTTTAACATAAAGGACGCCGGGTTGATATATTGTTATCGTTTTCGCCTCCCGTTGCATTGGTTCCTATTGTGAGATTCGTCATTGCATGCAGTCCTTACTGGGAGGAATAACGCCTTCTTGCAACGACCGTGTGTAACATGGTCTGTATGGCCTAGCTCGTCAGAAACACTTCTAAATATTTATAGTTTTCGATTGAAGGGTCACGTCCTTTTACCCCTGTGGGTATTACCTGCGATGGTTCTAGGCGTACTTTATGGGTTTTGCGCCCCATCGGACCCGAGCCACTCCCATTTAGTTCTTCGACTGTCCTTCCTTTCCATCAATTTCCTTTGTGCTCGACGTCCCTCCTCTCTGCTCTCTGTCTCGTCACTCGTACATTATTCGTGGTGCAGGGTATGCCACGCCTAGCGCTGTCATCTTTTAATCTCTTCACTCTTCTCCTCATCCTTTTAACAGTCAGTAATTGCCACTTTACATGGATTTTAAGATATCTGCCAATATGTTAAATATGTTTCTTTAAGATAACACATCAGGAGTATTCTATACGTAAACTTCAGGCAATGTGTTCCATAAGTCGACCGTCAGTACGCACAAGGCAATAGAACAAATTCAAAGTAGCCACAAGGTGCGGTACGAGAATATGGCTTCCTTTACGATTATATTATATACAAAGCTACTACCCTCTGACGACATAGCACTGAAAGAAGAAATAAACATACCTGAGGCACAAACATCGCTTGAAAACACTTATTTTGTATGAGCAACACTGACAGCAGCTGACTGACTGACGACTGACAAAACATTAGGTCCCCTACAGCTCCACCATTGCAAATTGTTATAGAAGAATTTTGACACTGGCTTTGCAATCTGAAAAACTCGCACCAACAGAGTGCTTGAGTCAGTGTTCAGTGCCTCCAAAAAGTATCCTAACTATTTTGAGGTACTGGTAAACAAACTGAATAATCATATCAGTGACGTGTTAATCTGTATGACAACTCACACCTTGCTGTCTACAGTGACATTTTTTTTATTAAGTCGTCCTATTTTCAACAGCCGTTTACAGACAATGATTCTTCAGAGTTTTTGTTTATCACATTTTGGTAATCCCATACACACTTCTTAGGTGCTACTACAAAGCCATATTTAGTAAAGTTAATTAAGTGTCGCGGCATACATACTGTACTTACCAACTTTACCAAACCAGAACGAGTGATCGACAACTCATGATTTCACAACTATCTACCACAATTACAGATACATTTTGGAGGCATTGTATAGTACACCACTTAAAAAGATAATGTTCACCGTCTTACATGTATAGTGAAGTAGCGTAAATGTAGGACTGAAGGGAACTGTAGCCTACGTGTTGAGAGGCCTCAGTCCACCTTGACGTCACCCATAACATAACTTACGTCCTCGTCTACTAATACTGAACCTATTTTTTCAATTTTTTTTGCTTAAGAAGAGCAAAACCTAAAACAATATGAACCTTTTGTATACCGTACTTGTGTGAAAGTTTATTTTTCGGGTTGGTTAGTTTTTATACTGGGCTTACTGTATATCCGTATCTCACATTTCATCCACTTTGACTCCATTCGCCCATTTTTGCCCACAGCTCTCATGTATATGCAAGAATGTACCATTTTGATATGCTCTATACATAATAGTCAGCCACAATACTACGTTTCATAATTCTTTTAATAATTCTTTTAATACTAATGATAATTGGTGCAGCATGAAGACCGCATGATGTGTTTGCCATGCCTACTTCACCACAGTTTGGAAGACAAACATCAAAACAAACATCTCATGTTTGCTGCTGATATAATATTTTTCTATTGATCAGTTCTACCGCAGATCGAACTCGTGTCATCGTTATCGTAAAAAACACATTTCACTTTCCTCATTAAGGACTCCTTACAAAAGCTAGTTACGACTCTTTTAGTTTTCAGATGTTACATATATATATGTAGGTACCAGTCGATGAATGATCACTAGTATAGCTTGTCATTATACCAGATGGTTCACCCTGGATACAACACACTTAGTTATATTTGGCATTACTTGTTGAAAGTAACCTAATGCCAAAAATCCAGGTGGATCTTCAACTGACTGTAGCCAGATACAAATCCTTTCCTCAAACAAAGATGAATGTCAACGTACTATAAAAGAATTCTCTCTGCATTGTTTTTTCAAGTTGGTAGTGTGGCGAGGGCTCATTTCGTCTCTGGTCATCTCGTTTAGGAGGACCGAGTTGCTGACACAGGAACGATTTCTGGACCTCGGGCTGTCATGAGGTGAGCTGGGCTGGCTGTGGTGGGTCTAAGGTAATGTGGGTTGAGCTAAGGGTGGGTTAAAGGATGAGCTAAGGGTGGGCTGTGCTGGGCTGTGATAGACAATTTTGAATAGTCTTAAGACAGCTCTCGTAGTATGGGTCTGGCTGACGTGGGTTGAAACTTGAAAAGGGCTTTATTCATTTGGGTTAGGTTAGACGAGGTGGGCTGAGGTGACGCTGGGGATGGGTGAAGAGGACTGAGAAGAGGTAAGCTGGGGTTATATGTGCTATCAAGATGGACTGATGTGGATTGGCAAGGAGATGTGGTGCACAATACAATACACGTGACTGTTGTAGATTGGTAGTGAATAAATTGTAGACTGATAGTGATTAAATTAATGCGGATGTATGGAGATGAACCTAAAATTGAACTGGGTTGGACTTACTTAGGCTGGGATGAGTGGAATTAAACTCTCTTTTTTAGGGGGGTGGGGGGGCAAGCATGGACCTTAGTTTGTTATGTGGGTTGGACCACACAGATTAACAAGTATAGGCTATGGGTACTAGGGTGGACTGAGGCTGAGGACACAGACACTAACGACAATATACAGTATAATCACCCCTGCTTGCTGCCACACTTTGACATGTCACTAAACCAAACTATCTCAATGAAAGCTCTGTTGCGTGTCATGAGGAGGGGTTGTATCGGGGTGGGTCGGTGGCGGGGCGGGGCGGGGCGAGACGGAGGGCAGGGTACAGGGAAAGGGGCATACAAGAGTTACAGTATCACATCATTGCTCCTTCCGGCACCTCGGTATTGGCATCTCCGTATCGGCAATCTATTTCGGGAAATTTGCAACGTCGTATCTGAATTTCATAACAGCTACTGTAATATCGGATATCTACATCAGCAAACCCATCAGAGTAGTGTGGTATAGGAAGTCAAATAGGTACAGTAGTCTCATGATGGTAGCTGAATTTTAGCAACTATATATCACCAACTTCATGGAGGTAGCCAAGTAGTAGGGGCATTTTCTTCTCATTCTTTATGGATTTAGATAAAAAATTGTTCTTATAAAAATTGGCGGAATTTTTTTTACGTTATCAAAATCTATAGGGAATATTGAAAATCTGGAATGAAATCAAAACACTAGCGCTTAGGTGCTTCAATATTGGGGCCACATGCCAAGGAATTCATGGGTAAGGGGATGACCATGGGGAACGACTCCATGTATAGTGTCAGTAGGGTCAGTCATTGTCCTTGCCTTGCCCATAAGTTTTCTTGCATAGCGGCCCGAGCCTCACCATGTTAAGGGGAGAGTATACTATTGGTACATTGGAGCGCCTTGATTCCTCCAAAGTATGCCAGTAAACAGGACCAGAGAAACAAAAATGATGGTGTTCAGTTGCTTGGAATAGTTTGGAGGAATAATTTGCTCGGGATTAACCAACACTGTATCCTCTCCTTAAAGGTGCCAGGATGAAGGCTTGCTTTAATTAAGGTATGGCTCCTTCGTCCTCCACCGACCCGCCAGAATAACAAAAGCTACGACTAGTTGACACATACATAGCACTTACGGGTGCAGACACGAACGACACATATATCAGGACCTCCTGGACAAACAGTGAGGGTCCATAGTCAGAACAGCGTCATGGCCTACCCAAAGCTACTGCAGAACAAAAGGTTGCAATATGAAAATAGATGAAATATGACTTTTATGAGTACAAAACCTTAATTTAACTCCTTTGGAAGGTAAATTTTAAAGTGTATTGTCGCACATTATTATGCAAATATATTAAGTTTGATTATTTCACTACATTTAGACAGTTAACTTAAGAGATACTTACGGATGGGACCTCTAACTTAATGAACCCTGGCGTATGTTGACATCGTTTCTAAATATGATCCAAACTGGAGAATCATCTTGATAAACGTTCTTGCGTAATGGTTTAATAATTAATTGAAAAAGGTTACTTGGCCCAATGGATGGTTAAGTATTTGCTAATTGATTCGTACACCAGAAACATGATGTCACTAACAGAGATAGAACGACATCTTTTTCGTGTTATATATAACATTTATTCGTATAGTTTTCATAATGTCCCAGGCGTTATTTTGTACAATACCTACAACTAATGTGACCTACAGTACACCATAAATATCTATCGCCAGTTTTCGAAGCTTGGGGCGTGGATGACGCTGTTTCTGAATATGACCGTGTTTAAGGGGAGATTCTCATGTTGGTGAATTGGAAGGTCTCTGATTCCTCCAGACTATGCCATGAAACAGATCCCCTATAAGAACTATTGATGGCGTCTGTTTTCAAGCATAGTAAGGAGGAATCAGTAGCTTTCCAATTCACCGACAAACGAATCTCCCCTTACGGCACCCGTGATGTCTTTGAAGGCTAATTGAAGGATCATATTTCTTCCAAGTAGTCGAGAAAACAACAACTACTGTATATTTCAATGAAAGAGTCTGTTGTTTCGTGGAAAGGGTTAGGAGGAATTCAGTAGCCTCCAAAACCTCGACAACATCACGAGTACCTATAGTTAATTCCCAAGGCGCCAACAAAATAGAATCATATTGTATTGTGTATATTCGTAATAAGCGAAGGAGGAAAATATGAGTAGTTTTGTTTTAACTAATATTTATCAGCAGTTTATATCGTGTGATTTCTATGGAACACGTGAAGTATGTTTTGTGTGTGTGTGTGTGTGGTCTTTATAAGTATGCAAGTAAATGCAACTGAATTCTTCATTGCAACCTCAGAAAATTTGCAGTTTCAGAAAATATTGCAGACATTTGTGGAGTAACGATCAATTAGCACTCTTTCCTAGATAATGTAGCGCTTGGCTAGTGATTGTTGTTGTTGTTGTTGTTGTGCCTGGGAGTACCTCATATACACACCATATAATATCTACATCTAATATTATATAAATCTAGCCACGACGCTGAGCTTGAGGCGAGGTCGTGAACACGGTACAAAATCTTCACTGGACTATCGTACACTAAAGTTGCACAGCTTTACTTACTTACTTCTTTGAAACACTGAACATAAGTATTTAGCTACGACATTTATACATCTTTGTCTTCCGCTGGTACCGTACACGCGGCAGTATATACTCTCTATACATCTTTGTCTTCCTCTGGTATATTCACTTCATCAACCTTTCGTCCATCATTAATTTTGAAGCAGGTGATCTAATTAGTGTGTGTATTCTGAGACTCCATTTGAATATCTGGAGCGCAGCAGTAACTCGTTCTGTAAAACCTAGGCCTCTGAATCTTCACCTGACAGAAAAGTTGCCTGTGATATTGGCGTAATCCAGGACAGTGATTTTCCCAACCATCAGTGTCACAAAACAAGTGACTGAGGTTATATTGAGGTAACATGTCAGTTAGTATTATGGTTTGGATAAAATGATATCCTTCAGTGTAACGCCAACATCACAGCCTCCTTAAGGACCCTGTGATCGTGTCTGAATATTGGAGGCTTCTGATTCCTCTTGACCATGCGACGAAACAAGCTCCTTCCAAATAGGTGGTGTTTCGTGGCAATATTTGAAGGACTCACTAACCTCCAATTTTCTGACTACATCGCAGGGTCCCTTAATACAACATAGTGATCTTGATGTTTCATACCATATGATTATTTTCATACTAGAAACGTAAACGTGAAGAGAATTTATGCTGTCGTCTGTACGTGGATATTGTGTGTCTCGTTTAGGGATTGGTAGCATCACAATATGTCCCAGCTAAGACAGTTATACTCTACCGTCGATACATAAATACATTCCAATCCCACTTGCATAATTATAACCTGTTAATGTAGTATTCTGAGCCTGTTTTCATTAATTAAAGCATAAAGAATTTGTTCTATAATATGTATGTTAATGAGTAAGTAATGTTATGTTCCAACACCATAATTACACACGTACAACTGCAGCGACTTAATGCTGCAGACAATAACATTTGCCTTCATCTGATGCAAGTCAACTGTTTAGCCTCCCTTGAAGATTTATAGCAACACAAATTTGACGTATATAACAGTAGTTTTATATATTTTGCTCGTTTTCCTGTCATGCATAAAAATAGTTTGTCTTTTCTCCCATAGGGAGTGTTAGCATCACAGTTCGTCCGTTTTAAGCAGCGAAAGAAGATTCACTTCCCTCTCTTTTCTAACACTCCAGTTTCACACGGTATTCTTTCCCTGGTTTACTTTTTGTTTTGGAGTTTTGTTGATCCAGCGACGATAATTATAACCTCCGCTGTCATGATACCATTCGCTGCTATCACATTCATTCATTCAGTCATTCACTCATTCATTCCCTCTGACTACCACCCCTACTATACGTTATCGTGGAAGGCCTAGACGTTGTTGTGGTAGGCGTGGTGGTGGTGGTGACGGGCTTGTACAGGCTCTTTGCTGGGGGAGGAGGGCGCCGGGTGGTAGCCGTGCCTGGAGGAGGGTGGGGGTCCCAGGCTGATGGGTGGGGGAGCCAGGGTGTTGGAGGAAGGGTTGAGGGTGTAGGTGGTGGGCGGGATTTCTACCTGCGGGGTTGGAGAGTCGGGTGAAGACCTGTTTATAACCAGGCTTGACCTACGTCTTGACCCTCCTCCAGCCTTCTCCAACCGTTCGTCCTGCAGTAGCTGTGTGAGAAGGAGAAACGTGTAGGAACAACTGTGAACACCTTTGACCGAAAACTTAAAATATCTTGGTAAAAGTAGGATTTTGTATACCCTAGTAAGACTGTGTCGCTAAAGCTAAGTCACACATACATACATACATACGCCATCATCATCATCATCATCATCATCAGTACCTTTTTTCATGGGGGGGGGAGGTTCTAGCGCAAGTGCAAGACCCCTGACAGGCAAGGGGTCCAGCTCAGAGGTTATTTGAACATTTGGTGGGGTCATTGTTAGAGAGTGGGCCTCCAACACTTACTCCCCCCGTGTATGGTAGGGATACGAGGCTGACTGTACCATGGTATGAATGGTGGGCGATGAGGACATTACTCCCCTACACCAACAGTACAGTCACAATCAAATATCCACTGACACTTTCCTTCCATAGTAGTAAATATCTTGGTAATAAAGAACAACACGTGTATGATTTTGCAGCACCTCATGATAATAAATAAGGGGGTTGAGTTGACGTTAGGTGTTGTATGATTATATTTTGATATGATACTGACTTATTTGCCCGATGGAAGAAAGAGTCGGTGTTTATTTGATTGTGGCTGAACATACACACTGTACATAATTTTGATGAGGGGGTCCTGACTCATCCTGCCACCTGTAGCTTCGAGAATTAAACAGACAGACAGACAGACAGACAGACAGAGAGTTGACTTGTTGAGGAAAGAAAAAAAAAAATCAATCCTCTCTCGAAGGGTGAATGAAATAGTGAGCGGCAGGCTACTTTTTTCAGTCACGCTCGCTGTATGTCACGATACGATGTCTGGCACGTAAGGCAACACAGATGATGTACCGTCCTGGGAAAGTGTTCCTTGTGTAGTATCCCTTCCACCTCTCTATCTCAGTATCCCTCCCACCTCTCTCTCTCAGTATTCCTCCCACCTCTCTATCTCAGTATTCCTCCCACCTCTCTCTATCTCAGTATTCCTCCCACCTCTCTCTCTCAGTATTCCTCCCACCTCTCTCTATCTCAGTATCCCTCCCACCTCTCTATCTCAGTATCCCTCCCACCTCTCTCTCTCAGTATCCCTCCCACCACCTCTCTCTCTCAGTATCCCTCCCACCTCTCTATCTCAGTATTCCTCCCACCTCTCTCTCTCAGTATTCCTCCCACCTCTCTCTCTCAGTATCCCTCCCACCACCTCTCTCTCTCAGTATCCCTCCCACCCCGGTCTCTCAAAAGTTACATACAGCACAAATGTTTACACATATACATTATAGTTTCCTTTTGGCCGAATATTCCACCAGGACCGCCATAAATATCACAGGCTTCGATATTCTAAGAGCTCAGTTGATGCTTTTAGTAAATTTGAGAGTAGTACTTCCTCCAAACATTACACTCAAAACTGTCCACCTAAAATGAAATGTTTTATTGTATTTTCTGGTTCTGGTGTTTTTATTTCTATATTGAGGAAGATGAGGAGTATAATCAAAAGGCCCTCTTAATGTTCTCACCTGTGAAATATAATAGTAGAGAAGTCCAGAATCATATTAAATATTGTTCGAAATACCTAGTTACATTAAGATTCGTGGAACATAATTGGAGGAACAACGAATGAAAGCAGATTATTTCGTAGTAAGGAGGAAAGATGGATAAAGTCAGTTTGGAGGTATATAGCTGTCGATAACATCACAAACCCTAAAGCTTAAAACACGAGGAACGAGAAATACTGAAAACCCATTATTTTGCGAGCTGTCCTGTGTTCACTGGGGCGGAACTTTTCGCTCAGTGAGTCTGGTTGATATTTTGCTTTCCACTTTCCCATCTAGACAGCTTTAAAGGTCTGGAAATAGGGTTGGCTTGTGAGCATACATACATATCTACATACGTACATACTTGAATACATACATACATACATAGTACATACATAGGTATATACATATATTCATACATTCATACATAAATGGTCTTATCCCCCTCACTGGATTGTCCTAGTTATTCATAGACACGTATCAGTGCATACATTTGTAGGTCATGTTTATGTACCGTCAGGCATAACATATATTATCTTATTCTTCATCCCTTGTATCTGACAGAGAATAATCCCAGCCGCCAGTAAAATGAGTTGCCTTTAACCAGAGTGAAGTATTGGTCTTGATTGAAAAGATTAGTTAGTTATGTGTAGATGTTCCAACATTTGTATAGAATTAGTAATTATTGCGGCTTGGGTTTTATTTGTTAACATTAATTTACCGCAATTTGTACTGGGCTTCTGTTACATAATTATACGAGAGGTACGTAAACCTCTAATGCAGAGCAATGTCTTTTCAGGATGGTAAACTAACCAATCTCATCCCTCGCTTAAAATTCAGCCAAACATAAAGCAGATTGTAGAAGTCATGACTGTGAAACACCAACGCAATTTGTTTACTCATTGCGACCATTAGTTTCCCTCACCTCTGGCCTGAAAACTGTGAAGAACAATGTTTGCAATATCTTTGCACTAATTCCACTTCATAAACTTCCTCTCCATCTCTTCCTCCACCAACCAACCTCCTTTAAACTTCACACCTGTTCTCTCCTCTCACCCACGTACCTATTTTCTCCTCTCCCTCATGCACATACCCCACACCTTCCAAACTTCCCTTCATACTTGTTCTTTCCTTTCATCCACCTACTTGCAAATCGCCAGCTTCACTTCAACCTGCTCGTTCTGTTCACCCCTCGTCCTCTCTTCTCTACCTCGCCGTATACCTTCCCTTGTTCATCTTTTCTGCATCACTTCTATCCTCTCTGCTCCATCTAGTCTACCTCAATACCTCAATTTAGTTACCCTTCATACTCCTTAATTAATTAACCTACCTCTCCCTAAAGTCGGAGTATTTCTCAACCACTTACTCCCTCCTACCCCACATCCACCACCTTACCCTCTCCCTCACGTCATCTAAATTTATTACCGTCCTTCCATCATCCAGCCTCACCTTCTCGTAGTAAGAATCAACGACGATGACACAGTAGGTAGTAACGAGACAGACGACGTAGCTGGAGATGTCTGAGAAGCTGGTGTACACCCCGTCTATCACAGCAACAATCAGTAGGAGGAGATCGTAGGCCACCGTGTAGAAAAACCAGATGGAGAGTTGCCACGATACGTTCTGTGGGTAGGGGGGAGGAGTTAGTGCATGAGAGAGAGAGAGAGAGAGAGAGAGAGAGAGGAGGAAAAGAGAATGAGTGAGTGGGCTTACAGGACCAAACATAGAGTTAGTTGCCACATAGCGTTTTGAAGTTGAGAGAGAGAGAGAGAGAGAGAGAGAGAGAGAGAGAGAGAGAGAGAGAGAGAGAGAGAGAGAGAGAGAGAGAGAGAGAGAGAGAGAGAGAGAGAGTAAACGGTAATGAAATAGTTAAATGAGAAAGTCTTAGGCAGTGGTGGTGTTGGTGGCTGTATTGTGTATGAGAAATGAATTGATTGGTATTTATGAGGGAAAATGACTGATGGACTGATAGGGTTGGTGGCAGCAGCAGAGGAGGTGATGTTATTATGTGTGTGTGTGTGTGTCTGTGTGTGTGGAAAGAGCCGAGAGGGTGAAATGGGCAAGACAAGTTACGTGTCTATGCATGTTTGATAATACTGGAGGCCAACCAAGCGAGCAAACACGCGCAAATACACACACACACACACACACACACACACACTTTCGAGAACATGTATAGCCACAATCAAATATCCACCGACACTTTCCTTCCATCGTAGTAAATATCTTGGTAATAAAGAACAACACGTGTATGATTTTGCAGCACCTCATTATAATAATTGATGGGGTTGAGTTGACATAAGGTGTTGTATGATTATATTTTGATATGATACTGATTTATTTGCACGATGAAAGGAAAGTGTTGGTGGTTTTATTTGATTATGGCTGTACAAACACACACGCAATCGGTCATACCCACACTCAAACTTATACCACAGCACACCATACCAAACACACACACACACACACACACACACACACACACACACACACACACACACACACACACACACACACACACACACACACACACACACACACACACACACACACACACACACATGACAACCACATGTTTACCTTGCCCTTACTATAACCACTACATACATCCATCCTTCCTAAAAACCACACAACTACCACACCCTACCACGCCCACTACACACCTACCACGCCCATGCAGTATCACATGAAGGGGTAATTTCACACTGCTTCAGCAAACACGCCATCAGTCAACCTCACACACACACACACACACACACACACACACACACACACACACACACACACACGTTTTCATGTATACACACATACACACTATATAAAAGACACAC